>JAIGNY010003785.1:297500-352500 GCA_020152595.1 Chiridota heheva
AACGTAACTCACATAGTGAGTCCTTTTAAAAGTAAATGGACGAATCCGAAACCTTGCGGGTCAAGAGAAAGGATGCAAAGAATTGATAGCTTGCGATCATCCACGGATGGGATGAAGACAGACCTACGTCTGGGAGACCAAATAAGGTCCTGATTGCTCTGGTCACCTATGGAAAGCACACCCATCCTCTTGGGGTTCCACTGAAACGAGACGATTGTGATCATATTCTCGTAGTTCGAGGTGAGCGGCCTTCAGGCTGGCATAGTTCATCCTATGCTGAGACGAGAGGAAGGATTCCAGAAAGTCTTGGAGTCCGTTCCTATCTGTCCGTAAAGGAGACTACAACAGTGGTGTAAAGTCAACATACCTGTCCAAGTTTCTGTCATAGGGGTCACGTAATATGTGTCCCTAACTCAACCAAGACGCTTTCATCGGCACTGATGGTGAAAGTCTGACGGGTGGAAACTTCCTTCCTCACAACAGGTGGGAGCGCCCCCACCACCACCAAACGGGTGGGTGGCCACCGACTAAACGTGTAAAGTGAAGACCATCCTCAGCCCAATAGTAAACTTCAACACCGTCCTCTCCATGACTTGCCAAGTCTGGGGGTGTCAAAAATATGCATCGATGGCTGATGGGTGGTGGTGTGTGGGAGGCAACAGCCTCTCCTCCACAGCCTGTGTGTTCCAAAACGGAATTCTGGACGTAAATAGGTCCATGGAAAGGAAACGCCTCCCATGGATGCAACTAAAATTATTCCTATTAGAGCTTCCTGCTTCATTCTCTGTCCCTACTCCGGGACCTGCTCCGTTGTGGGAGAACAAATGAGCGAAATGCCGAACGCGTGAAATGCCCAGGTCAAAATGCTGTTGAGTGGGAAGAGTCATTCAGGCTGAAAGCACTGATAATTTAATTATAACTTAGGGTTAACGTTCGTTGTACACTTTACGGGCCGTTAACTCTGTAAAAACTTGTACAACAGCTGAGCTGTGGAACCCCGGTGATTGAGGAGAAACGTAACAGATAAGACTGATGACCCTGAGCAAAGTTTGTTTAAACTTTACTGAACTAAACCAATAGTTAGCGAATTAAAACGTATACAAAAGGGCTGCTGACCGTGTAAAGCTATGTAGCTGCGAGACGATTTTGGGTCAAAAGACAACGGGGCCGTAAGACATTGTCTACAGCTCCGAAGTGGTGTCTGAAAACTGTAGCAGTTGCGGAACTGTGTAGCACTAGGCCACTCCAATCAACAGCGAAACTTGTCTATGAAGTTGATTGGAAAAGGTGTTAATGTACAACATATAGTTACAACCTTGGAACCGCGGAGCCTATGGCTATGGATGTGGAGAAAACTAATACCGTATGTCTGTACGGGTAGTTAACTAACAGGCCGTAAAGCCCCAAGCCGCATTAAACTGCTTTAAGGTGTTAAAATGCCGTTGTTTTTAATATCTACCCCGATCGAGAGATTGTTTATCAGAAGGCCACCTATGTCAAGAAAAGTATCCTTCATGGAGTTAATTTTGACAGGGGGTCTAACGTACTACGTCAAGTGTATGAGTCATTGGCCCCAGAACTGGGGTAGATGTCACAAAAAAGTTGACGTCCTGTGTATACTACACGGGCTGTTAAATCTGTTAAACACCCTTTACCACGGAGCTGAGAAGCTTGTGGCTACATTGGGAGAACAAACGCCGTACTCAATCAGTACGCGCTCCTGTTAAGTAGTATAGAGCCAGTATGGATCTACAAAGGCGTCAACGTGACAAGTAAATTCCACTAGCCGTCCGCCCAGTTTGCCTCTGTTCACCACGGAGCAACAAAGCTAGTGGCTATGCAAGGGGGACAACTGGTACTGGTATGTGTCCCTAACATAATAGCTATCAGTACAAACAAACCGTCTGGGTCTACAATAGCGTTAACGTACTACCTCTGTTACAGGAGTCTTTACCTCAGTATACTTCTATTCACCACTGGGCCACTGAGTGAGTGGCTATGCATGAGGAAGTAAAGTCGTATTCAGTACGCGTTTCTGTTAAAATAGCTAAAAATATACTGAAAGCAAATGGGATACGGAGAAGTTCACTTGCTATGCAAGCTATACGAGCCGTGAACTCTGTTTGTTTCACTACGGAGCTACGAAGATGGTAGCTGCGTGGGGAAGGGGAGACTACCGTCGTACTCAGTACGTGTCCTGGTAAGAATAATTGCCGTGAAACTCTGTAGCTCCTGGTCGCTTACCACGCACTTGCGCTGCTGGTGTATGCCGTTAACTCCGTTTGTATCTGTTCACCACGAAGCAGCGTAGCCGGTGGCTACGTATGGGGGACTGCTGTCGACGCTATACGTGTCCCGGTACAAATGACAACCGCGGAGCTCTGTAGCACGCGGCTATCAGTCGCATTATCCTGAAGTTGAGTTACCCGATTTTATCGTACGTTGTACGTTACCCTGTGTAAGTCCTGTGGGCGCCGTAACAGCCCGTTCACCAAAGCAGTGTAAGGTTAGGCTCTAAGAGCAGGGGTGCCCGTACGGGGCCGCACAACGGAGCCCCAAGGGCTTGTAGAGTGTAGCTACGGAACTGTATGGACCTGTAAAGCCGTTTCCCCGACTCGTAAACTCATGTCTTGGAAATGTGGGGACCGTTCAGAGGGTCCGTAAAGTTCATGGTACTCCCGAGGTTACCATACATTGTCATAAAACCGCGTTAATTTCTTTATAATTTAGGCAGAACGTCACGTTTGACGCGGAAATTATATTCAGTGCAATTTGGACAGTCGTAGAACTACATAACACAGAGAAAATAGCTCTCGTGATGCTATGCCATTCGTGGAGATGGTTTTCTAATCACCCAACCACTAAGCTTCATAACCTAAGGAAGCGCTTACACGCGATGCATAGCATGGCATCCTGGAGTGCGTAACGAACAGACATACAGGGACCTGTCCTCCGTGTCCATGATGCCGGTGAAATTTTTTGAAGAACAATGACGTTCAACGCAGAAATCTTACTAAGTTAGCTCACACAGACATGAAACTGCGTAGCTGATGGCTACGGTAACAAGAAGAAAATAGCTCTCGAGATGCTATACTACTTGTGAAGATTGTTACTTATCACCTGACCATGTAGCTTTTATAGCTAAAGGGTCAATTTTCTGGTTTGTCGTACGTTGTACTTTACCCCGCTAAAGAACTATGGAGCAGTACAGACCCATTCGCCAGAGTGGTATGAACCAAAAGTTGTTGATTACAAAACTGTACAGACCCGCACGGAGCCGTCCCATGACCTGTACGGAGCCATAGGGCTGCGTTATGGACCCATACGGGGCCGTGGGCCATATGGAACTGGTCACCGGAGCCGTACGGACCCAAATGGACCTGTGAAAGTAATCCAATGGCTCAACAACGAGCCGTAAAAAAGTTAATAACTTACGTAATAACCCCTAATAGGGCGCCGCCTCTTGTGGGCCTACCGGTCCCTTCGCGGAACCGTGGTCCTCAGCAGTGTACATAGGTTTTTTTCATTTCAATATCACCGGAGTGTTAGTTAAAGAAGCGTTTACACACGACTCATCGTGGGACATCTTGGGCGCGTAACGCACTGACACTTGGGGACCTGTCCTCTGTGTCCATGGATATTGATGAAAAATATTGTGGACCTGTACCGTTCAACACAGAAAATTAATTGAGGCAGTTCGCACGGCTGCGGAACTGCGTAGCTAATGGCTACAGAAACAAGAAGAAAATAGCTCTCGTGATGCTATACTTCTTGTGAAGATTGTCATTTATCATCTGACCACATAGCTTTGTAGCTAGCGGGTCTATATCTGGGTTTATCGTACAGTGTACATTATCCCGTTACAATACTATGGAGCCGTACCGATCCATTCACCAGAGCCGTATTAGGCCGTGGGCCACAGAGTCGTATGGGACTGTCCAATGGACCAGCGGAGCCGTAAACACAGACCGTGGAGCCATATAGAACCATCCAATGGACCCGTACAGAGCCGTCACGGGCCCATGAACAAAAGCTGTGGAGCCGTATGGATCCAATCACCGGAGCCGTATGGACCAGAAAGGACCTGTAAAATCATTTTTGACTCACGTATAACCTTTTTGGGCGCCGTATTTACATGGCCCTACCAGTCCCTATCACTGAACTGTGGATCACAGCAGTGTACAAAGGGTTTACTCACTATAAATCTGAGCCACTCACAACTCAGTAATCTTATTGAGAAGGGGAGCTTCTTAAAGTGGTTTATTTTAAGTGATGTCTTCTTTAGGACGCCACTTAGCTCATCAATATATAGACTCAGGTAACTTACGTCTGATAGACCGCACCCGTGGCCCTGCCGACTCAGTAATCTATCAAGTCAGAGGCCTCCAGGGGGTTAATCAGGAAAAAATTGACACAGTAAACTACAAACACAGGCCTCCACGACTCAGTATTCTTGAGAAGATGGTCAAGGCGTAAGTAGAAACTCTGAGACTAATTGATTTATATCGCCTCTTGGCATTTATTTTCTGAAAGATTAAGATATATATATGAATACATACATATACAAATACACCAAGACGCCCGCTACAGGGGATGTACCTATGACCCTTTGATCACGTTATAGAGAGGCAAACCACAGCAAATTAGTACATCAAAACATATTTATCAGAAAATGTATCTATCTGAAAAAATTTAAGAACCTTAGAAAAGCATCAAACATAAATTCTTTATCAGTGTAGGGGTAGCGTGGAAAACACAAACCACTGAGTAACTTGGCATCTGTGGAGCTTGAAAAAAAGATTAGATCTCCTGTAAAGAGGACGTCGGAGAACCCCTCAAGGTCTCTCCAACGCTATAAAATTCAAGCTTGAAAATTAAAAACTTTTTTGTTTGATGAGGGCTTAACGGCACCAAAACAACAGGTCAGGGCTGGGCTGGTTACTGCATTAAGGTCGGTTAGAAGTGCGTTAGAATCAGGTCATGGACCAGATTGCTTATTTATAGCATGGAAGGTAAGGTATAACTTAACGTGAATATCATTGTACTTCAGCAATTGTTTACCAGCAAAAATGTGCAGTTCTTCTATCTATTTTATTTTGTTTGTTTGTTTGTTTGATGAGGGCTTAACGACACCACGACAACAAGGGTCATATTGTGCCTGAGAGGTCAGATCATTCTTGAGGTAGGAAGGAAAGGAAACAGGAGGAAAATGAGATAAATTAAAGAACAAAATGTCAGAAAGCTGTGATCGAGAGAGGAGGTGCATGGGTGAAACAAAAACAAAGTAGACAGAGGGGGTGGTAGAGGAGAATTAAATATGGTTGTAGAGGGAAACTTGATAAAGGAAGGAGATAATTTTATCCAAAGGATTTTTCTGGAAGAACTCAGCAATTGAGTTATGGGGAGTGAGGAAAGTTCTGGGAAGGTTGTACAGGGGGCAAGCAAGGAAAACATGATGGATTGTGAGGGTGCACTGGCAATTGTTGCAGAGGGGTTGGGGGTAGCCAATAAGAAGGTGAGAGTGAGTGAGGTGGGTGTGACCAACTCTAAGACAGGTAATATGAACCTTGTCAATACGAGAGAGGTTGTTGATGGTGGGTTTGATCGGAATGGTGGGCTGGATGACGTGGAGTTTGTTATTAAATTGGGAGTTCTATAAGGTTTGCCAGCGGTCACGGACAAGGGAAGCCATAAGCGGTTTGATGTCAGAGAGGGTTTTGGGAAAAGGGGTAGGGGGGAGGGTGAGGGCAAGCTTAGTGGCTGCATTAGCACTGTCATTGCCAGGGATGCCAACATGGCTGGGTATCCAGAGGAAAAGAACACTTTTCCTGCAGATGGTGGGTGAAAGGAGTTTCTGGAGGAGAAGGAGGTGGAATGTGAAGTTATCCCATTTAAGATTGAGCCAAGAAGTAAGAACAGCCTTTGAGTCGGAGAAAATGGCAAAGTGGTTGAGCGGAGAGTACTTAATAAAGTTGAGGGCAAGGAGGATGGCCTTTGCCCCGGCTGAAAAGATGGACGAGTAGTTGGAAAGTCTGCTACTGAGGGTGATGTCTTGGATGCAGCAGTAGCAGCTGTCTTGTTGCCTTCCTTGGAGCCATCAGTATAAATAGAGGTGTAATTTGAGAGTTGGTCTTTGATTTGATTGTGGAGATTGATGAAGAGGTTAGGGTGGCTTTGGATTTTGTGATGAGTGGAGAAGCCCAGGTGAATAGAAGGGAGGGGGTGGCCCAAGGAGGAAAAGTGGGCCAGAGAAGGTGCTGAGAGTGGCAGGGTTGATGCCCAGATGGGAGAGGTCTGATTTAATGCAATTGTTTGTTTATTTGTTTGTTTGATAAGGGCTTAACGGCACCACGACAATAAGGGTCAAATTGTGCCTGAGAGGTCAGATCATTCTAGAGGTAGGAAGGAAAGAAACCAGGGGAGAATGAGAGAAATTCAAGAACAAAAGGTCCAAAAGCTGTGATCGAGGGAGAGGTGCATGGCTAAAACAAAATCAAAGTAGAGAGGTGGTGGAGGAGGAGAATTAAATACGGTTATAGAGGGAAGCATGATGAAGGAAGGAGATAATTCTATCCGGAGGATTTTGGGTAACTAATGAGGTTGTAAACAGGGTTTTAGGTGTTGGTGAGGACTCTTTTATTTTGTATACATCTACCTTGTCCGCTTGATCAACTACTTTTTTATAATATCAGTTGTTGAATCTATTTTATTTTGTATACATCTGCCCTGTTCGCTTGATCAACTACCCTCTTATAATATCAGTTGTTGTATCTATTTTGTTTTGTATATATCTGCCCTGTCCACTTGATCAACTACCCTATTATAATATCAGTTGTTGCATCTATTTTGTTTTGTATACAACTTGATCAACTACCTTTTTATAATATCAGTTGTTTTATCTATTTTATTTTGTATACATCTGCCTTGTCCCCTTGATCAACTACCCTCTTATAATATCAGTTGTAGTATCTATTTTGTTTTGTATATATCTGCCCTGTCCGCTTGATCAATTACCCTCTTATAATATCAGTTGTTGTATCTATTTTGTTTTGTATATATCTGCCCTGTCCACTTGATCAACTACCCTATTATAATATCAGTTGTTGCATCTATTTTGTTTTGTATACACCTGCCTTGTTCACTTGATCAACTACCTTTTTATAATATCAGTTGTTTTATCTATTTCATTTTGTATACATCTGCCTTGTCCCTTGATCAACTACCCTCTTATAATATCAGATGTTATATCTATTTTATTTTGTATACATCTGCCTTGTCCCCTTGATCAACTACCTTCTTATAATATCAGTTGTTGTATCATTTTTTTTGTATACATCTGCCTTGTCCCCTTGATCAACTACCCTCTTATAATATCAGTTGTTATATTTATTTTATTTTGTAAACATCTGCCTCGTCCGCTTGATCAACTAACCTCTTATAATATCAGTTGTTGTATCTATTTTCTTTTGTAAACATCTGCCTCGTCCGCTTGATCAAGTACCCTCTTATAATATCAGTTGTTATATCTATTTTATTTTGTATACATCTGCCCTGTCCGCTTGATCAGCTACCCTCTTATAATATCAGTTGTTATATCTATTTTATTTTGTATACATCTGCCCTGTCTGCTTGATCAACTACCCTCTTTAATATCAGTTCTTATATCTATTTTATTTTGTAAACATCTGCCTCGTCCGCTTGATCAACTACCCTCTTATAATATCAGTTGTTATATCTATTTTATTTTGTATACATCTGCCCTGTCCGCTTGATCAGCTACCCTCTTATAATATCAGTTGTTATATCTATTTTATTTTGTATACATCTGCCCTGTCCGCTTGATCAGCTACCCTCTTATAATATCAGTTGTTATATCTATTTTGTTTTGTATATATCTGCCATGTCCGCTTGATCAACTACCCTCTTATAATATCAGTTGTTTGATCTATTTTAATTTGTATCTATCTCCCCTGTCCGCTTGATCAACTACCCTCTTATAATATCAGTTGTTGTATCTATTTTATTTTCTATACATCTGCCCTGTCCGCTTGATCAACTACCCTCTTATAATATCAGTTGTTATATCTATTTTATTTTGTATACATCTGCCTTGTCTGCTTGATCAAGTACCCTATTACAATATCAGTTGTTATATCTATTTTATTTTGTATACATCTGCCTTGTCCGCTTGATCAACTACCCTCTTATAATATCAGTTGTTGTATCTATTTTGTTTTGTATACATCTGCCTTGTTCGCTTGATCAACTACCATCTTATAATATCAGTTGTTATATCTATTTTATTTTGTATACATCTGCTTCGTCCGCTTGATCAACTACCATCTTATAATATCAGTTGTTTGATCTATTTTATTTTGTATACATCTGCCCTGTCTGCTTGATCAACTACCCTCTTACAATATCAGTTGCTGCATCTATTTTATTTTGTATACATCTGCCTTGTCTGCTTGATCAACTACCCTCTTATAATGATAGTTGTTATATCTATTTTATTTTGTATACATCTGCCTTGTTCGCATGATCAACTACCATCTTATAATATCAGTTGTTATATCTATTTTATTTTGTATACATCTGCCTTGTCTGCTTGATCAACTACCATCTTATATCATCAGTTGTTGTATCTATTTTATTTTGTATACATCTGCCCTGTCTGCTTGATCAACTACCATCTTATAATATCAGTTGTTATATCTATTTTATTTTGTATACATCTGCCTTGTCTGCTTGATCAACTACCATCTTATAATATCAGTTGTTATATCTATTTTATTTTGTATACATCTGACTAGTCCGCTTGATCAACTACCATCTTATAATGTCAGTTGTTATATCTATTTTATTTTGTATACATCTGCCTTGTCTGCTTGATCAACTACCCTCTTATAATATCAGTTGTTTGATCTATTTTATTTTGTATACATCTGCCTTGTCCGCTTGATCAACTACCCTCTTATAATATCAGTTGTTATATCTATTTTATTTTGTATATATCTGCTATGTCCGCTTGATCAACTACCCTCTTATAATATCAGTTGTTGTATCTATTTTATTTTGTATACATCTGCCTTGTCTGCTTGATCAACTACCCTATTATAATATCAGTTGTTGTATCTATTTTATTTTGTATACATCTGCCTTGTCCCCTTGATCAACTACCCTCTTATATCATCAGTTGTTGTATCTATTTTATTTTGTATACATCTGCCTTGTCCGCTTGATCAACTATCCTCTTATAATATCAGTTGTTGTATCTATTTTATTTTGTATATATCTGCTATGTCCGCTTGATCAACTACCCTCTTATAATATCAGTTGTTGTATCTATTTTGTTTTGTATATATCTGCCTTGTCTGCTTGATCAACTATCCTATTATAATATCAGTTGCTGCATCTATTTTATTTTGTATACATCTGCCTTGTCTGCTTGATCAACTACCCTCTTATAATATCAGTTGTTTTATCTATTTTATTTTGTATACATCTGCCTTGTCTGCTTGATCAACTACCCTCTTATAATATCAGTTGCTGCATCTATTTTATTTTGTATATATCTCCCTTGTCCGCTTGATCAACTACCCTCTTTAATATCAGTTGTTGTATCTATTTTATTTTGTATACATCTGCCTTGTCCGCTTGATCAACTACCCTCTTATAATATTAGTTGTTATATCTGTTTTATTTTGTATATATCTGCCTCGTCCGCTTGATCAACTACCCTCTTATAACATCAGTTGTTGTATCTATTTTATTTTGTATACATCTGTCTTGTCCCCTTGATCAACTATCCTCTTCTAATATCAGTTGTTTGATCTATTTTATTTTGTATATATCTGCTATGTCTGCTTGATCAACTACCCTCTCATAATATCAGTGTTTACATTCATACCAACACATCAATCAAATCAAATGAAACTTCTAAACTCAAAGATGAAATAATATTGATGGATTTTTCCAAACACTCATCGTGACTACTCTTCAGTAGAAAATGTGAATACCCAGGAACTGTTTGTTCAACAAGAGCTGTGCACTCTGCCTATGGCCAACATTTTGGGCATTATTTCTAGACTTTAAAGGGGTGTGCCCGGGTGTCCAATGCAGCTTCACTGATTAAAAGTACAATAAACCTTGGAATACTCACAAGCTAAGAGATGTGCTGATGTACCCACAAACCAATGAGCCCAGTTAAACAGCTCTCTCCTGCAAGAGACAGGGAAATTTAAACTCAAATATTAATCATTTCTAATCAATACATCTTTACAATGACAAGGAAACAATTTTTGAAAAGAGGACAAAACTCAAAATGGATATTGCAGAAGTATAAATGCAGTAAGGATATAAAAAAATGTTGCATAAATGTAGCAGTATAGTGATTATTATTGCTCCAAAGGATTTAAGATTTATTTGATAGACATAACTATCTTTACTGCTGATATACTTTACCTTTTTGTATCAATACTCTATAAATGTTTTTAAAGATAAATTAAAAGGAGTAAAATTTAATTGAAATGTTAATTTCATTAACATGATGATGTAGGGAGAGTCACCTCTTAAAAAATTCCAGGTAATAAGCAGCAAAATTTACCCCGCTAAGTGTAATGAGAATATTTACGAGAGTTATACTTACCTTCCAAGCTATAAATATGCAATCTGGTCACATGACCTGATTCTAACGCACTTCAAACCGACCTTAAACATAGTTACCAGCCCAGCCCTGACTTCCATAATACCTCTACTAACCCTCACTTTACATTCCACCAAAGCCTGAATGAGAGGGGAGGCGGGTCGGGATGCATGGAAGGTAAGTATAACTCTCGTAAATATTCCAGCTATGCTTAGCGGGGTAAATTTACTTCCAAGTTATACCTTAACATCCATGCTATAAATATGCAATCAGATTGCAACCAAGGATCGAAATGAAAGAAGTTCAGGTCGAAGCTCAATTTTCTAAAGGCTGGTACTCAAAACTCATACTAGATTTATCCTACTTAAGGGACTAGATTTCTTATTCTCTTAAGGACAAAAGCCCTCTGAGTGGGAAGTACTAAAAAAAAGTTAACCACTTTTAGTTACAGTCAAACCGAGCAAGGCACTGTTCGTTAATAGTAACTGAGGCAAACGTCGCACGAACGCGAGTTAGAAACTCAGAAAACATGCCAACCAAAAAATCTTTTGGACACGATATGAAAATCCTAGTAGTGTCTACAATAACACCACAAAACTCGCAGAGTTCGTCCACGAGATGGAACCGGCTAGTAAAACACGATTGGAAACGAAGCGTGTGCTAGCTAAAACGAATTGAAGAATCTTTATACCAAGGAAAAAATTTGTTAGCGTGTAACTTCATAAGAGCAAAAGTTAGCGGAGTAACACGGATTCCTAAAGTAAGCCAGGCAAAAACAAGGAAAAAAACCGAGGTATGCATTTTCTTGTAGCCCGAGGTGAGCGGCCTTAAGACTGGCATAGTTCGTCCTGCGCTGAGACGAGAGGAAGGATTCCAGAAACTCTTGAAGTCTATTCCTCTCTTGTCTGAGAAAGAGAGACCACAACAGTGGTGGAAAATCAGCGCGAATCTGAACTGAGATGAGAGGAAGGATTCCAGAAACTCTTGGAGTCTATTCCTCTCTTGTCTGAAAAAGAGAGACCACAACAGTGGTGGAAAGTCGGCACGAATCTGAACTCCTCTGCTCAGCACTAGTGGTAAAAGGTAAAAAATGCCCGGCATATTGCCTGTGAAATAGGCCAAGTACCTGCTCAAGTTCCTGACATTGGGGGTCACATGAAATGTGCCCCCTACCAAATGCATCCGTCAGCACTGACGGTGAAAGTCTGATGGGTGGAAACTTTGTGTCCGATGGGTTTCAACTACAGGTGGGAGCATTTGCACCACCACCAAACGGGGGGTGGTCACCAGCTAAAAGTGTCGAGTGGAGGTACTAAGGCGTCCTGGAAAAGACAGCCGGTCTAGCAGAGGGGGGCGTAGGTTCCTCGCATGACGTTTGCACATGGGAACTACGTCCACCAGACTGGCGAAGTGGGCTATGAGCATGAGCCAGTCTCTCGCCAGTGGCGTACGCTGTGAGAGGAGGAAAGCAAGAACACCTTCACGGCTAGTATTCTTCTCTGTCCAGGATGGTCAAGGTCTCCAGTGAGACCATCTTCAGTCCGAGGAAAAACTTCAACAACGTCCTCTCCATTCCTCGCCAAGTCTGGGGTATCAAAAGTATGCATCGGTTGCTGATGGCCGTTGGTGCATGGTAGGCAACAGCCTCTCCTCCACGGCCTGTGTGAACCAAGATGGAAGTCTGGATATAAAGAGGTCCATGATAAAAGGAAACATCCTCCCATGGATTAAAATATAATTCTTCCCATTAGAACTTCCTGCTTCTTTCTCTGTCCCTACTCCGGGACCTGCTTCATTGTGGAGAGGACTGGGGAAGGGAAGTGAGCGAAATGCTGAACGTCGGCAAAATGCCCAGGGTGAAGTGCTGTTGAGCGGGAAGAATCTTTCAGGCTGACAGCACTGATAAGTTATTTCTAACTTAGGGTTAACATGCGTTGTATACTCTAGAGGACGTTAACTCTGTAAAACTCGTACAACAGCGGAGCTGTGGAGCCCGGGTGATCAAGGAACAACGTGGCAGATAAGATTGCTGGTTCTGAGCAAAGCTTGTTTAAACTTTACTGATCTAAACCGATGAGTAAAACCCAACTGGTCAAAAAGACTTGCGTGGTTGAAATAGTACAGACACGTTGTGGGTCTGACTGGTACCCTAAACTCTGGTTAGCAAATTAAAAGGCAGGGCGTTAATATAAGTCATATACAAAATAGGCTGCTAACCGTGTAAGGCTTTGTAGCTGCAAGACGGTTTTGGGTCGTGGGACTGTCTATCAGACGGCCACCTATGTCAAAAAATTATCCTTCATGGACTTAAATTTGACAGGGGGTTTAACGTACTATGTCAACTGTATGAGTCAAATCGTTAACCCAACCACTGGGGTAGAAATCACGAAAGTTGATGTCATGTGTATACTACATGGGCCGTTAATTCCGTTAAACACCTTCACGGAGTTGAGAAGCTATTGGCTATGTGGGGGGACTACCACCATACTGGTACGTGTCCTTAAAGTAAAAGCTATCAGTACAAAGAAGCGCTTGGATTTACAATAGCGTTAACGTACTACATCTATTACATGAGACATTACCTAAGTATACTTCTATTCACAATAGGGCCATTGAGTAAGTGGCCACATGTGAGGGAGTAAAGCAGTACTCAGTACGCGTTCTTGTTGGAATAGCTAAACATATACTGGAGCTGTATGGAATACGATGGAGTTCACGTGCTACGTAAGCTATACGGCCCGTTCACCAAAGCCGTGTAAGGTTAGGCTCCGATAGCATATGGGCCCGTACTGGACCGCACAACGGAACCGTAAGGGACTGTAGAATGTAGCTTTGTAACTGTATGTACCTGCATGGGTCCTTACCTTAGACCGGTATGGGTTCATTCCGTGGACCCGTACAGGTCCATTCCATGGAACTGTAAAGCCGTGGTCTGGACTCGTGAACTCGTGTCTTGGAGCCATAGAGACCGGTACGGAACCGTTTAGAGGGCACCTGAAGCTGTGGTACTTCTGGGGTAACCATACATTGTACGTAAAACTGTGCCAATCTCTTTATAGTTTTAGCTGAACGTAACGTTCAACGCAAAAATTATATCTAGGGTAGTTCGGACGGTCGTGGAACTACGTAACACAGAGAAAATAGCTCTCATGATGCTATGCCTCTCGTGGAGATGGTTTTCTTATCACCCTACCACCGAGCTTCGTAACCTAAAGAAGCATTTACATGCGACTCATCGCGGGGCATCTAGGGTGCATAACGCACTGATACTCGGGGACCTGTCCTCCGTGTCCATGATGCTGGTGAACATTTTTGCGAAACCGTAACGTTCAATGCAGAAAATCTTACTAAGGTAGCTCACATGGTCCTGAAACTGTGTAGCTGATGGCTACGGTAAAAAAAGGAAATACCTCTCATGATGCTGTACTCCTTGTGAAGATCTTACTTATCTCCTGACCATGTAGCTTCATAGCTAGTGGGTCTATTTCCGGGTTTGCCGTACGTTGTATGTTATCCCGCTAAAAAACTATGGAGCAGTCCACACCCGTTTGCCAGAACCGTATGGAACCAAAAGCTGTTGGTTACGAAGCGGTACAGACCTGTACAGACCCGTACTGAGCGGTAGGGCCAAATCATGGACCCATACGGGGCCATAAAAACAAGCCTTTGGGCAGTAGAGAGCCCATCACCGGAGCCGTATGGACCCATATGGACCCGTGAAAGTAATCCAATGACTCTACAATGAGCCGTAACTTACTTATGACCTCTTATTACGCCGCCTCTTGTGGGCCTACGGGTTCCTTCGCAGAACCGTGGTCCACAGCGGTGTACACAGGTTTTTTCTTTTAGATATCACCGGATGGAGCGTAACTAAGAGAGGCGTTTACATGTGACGCATCGTGGGACATCTTGGGTTTGTAACGCCCCGACAATCGGGGACCTGTCCTCTGTGTCCATGATACTAGTGAAAAATATTGCAGAACTAACGTTTAACGCGGAAAATCTTACTGAGGCAGTTCACACGACCACGGGTGCGGACCCGTGAAAGCAATGTAATGGCTAAACAGCGAGCCATATAAATACTTACTTATTACCTCTTTGGGTGCCACTTTTTTGTGGCTCTACCGGTCCCTACACGAAACCGTGGTCCACAGCGGTGTACAAAGGAGTTACCCACTAAAAATATATATCTTACCCGCTCAATAGCATCTAGGACGCCTCTTAGCTGATCAAAAAAGGCTCAGGTAACTTACGTCCAATAGACGTTAGACATGGTCATGCCAACTCAGTAGCGTCGAGTCAGAGACCTCCAAGGGGTGAATCTGGTAAAAGTTAACAAAGTAATTAGCTGATCAACATGAAATCAGGTAACATACGTCAGATAGACCGCACCCGTGACCCTGCCAACTCAGTAACGTCCAGTCAGAGGCCTCCAGGGGGTGAATCAGGTAAAAGTTAACAAAGTATTTAGCTGATCAACATGAAATCAGGTAATTATACGTCAGATAGATCAAAATAGACTCCGTGACCCTGCCAACTCAGTAACGTCAAGTCAGAGGCCTCCAGGGGGTGAATCAGGTAAAAGTTAACAAAGTAATTAGCTGATCAAAATATAATTAGGTAACTTACATCCGATAGATCCCACCCGTGGCCCTGCCAACTCAGTAGCATCGAATCAGAGGCCTCCAGGGGGTGAATCAGGTCAAAGTTAACAAAGTAATTAGCTGATCAAAATATAATTAGGTAACTTACATCCGATAGACCCCACCCGTGGCCCTGCCAACTCAGTAGCATCGAAACAGAGGCCTCCAGGGGGTGAATCTGGTCAAAGCTAACAAAGTAATTAGCTGATCAAAATAGACTCAGGTAACTTACGTCTGGTAAAAGTTAACAAAGTAATTAGCTGATCAAAATAGACTCAGGTAACCCGATGGCCCTGGCCAACTCAGTAGCATCGAGTCAGAGGCCTCCAGTGGGTGAATCGGGTAAAAGCTAACAGAGTATACTACTAACACAGACCTCTAGGGCTCAGTAGCGTCAAGTCGGTGGTCATGGCGTAAGCAGAACCTCTGAGACTATAATGATTTATATCGCCTCTTAGCGTTTTGAAAAAATAAATATATATATACAGTATATAGAAAAATATATATATACTTACACCAATGCTGCCCTACGAGGATGTATTTACGACCCTTATGTGGGCGAGACGGGTCGCGGGAGACATCAAACAAAGTGAGGCAAGCCACAGCAATTTAGTACATCAAAAAAATTTATCAGAAAAATTACTATCTGAAAGTTTGAAAAAACTCTAGAAAATATACAAAATGTAAATTCTTTAAAAGCGTAGGGGTAGCGTGGAAAACACGAACCACTGTGTAACTTGGTTTCTGTAGAGATTAAAAAAAAAAAGGTTAATTCTCCTGAAAAGAGTAAACAGGCACACTGCTTGCTGTAGGGACTAGAAACACCCGCCGCAGAGTGGAACTCTATCGAACTAGCCACCCGTTTTGTACGAATGGAAGCAAAAACACTATCCTAAGTGTAGGCTTAATGGGAAAGTCTGACCGAAGAATTCTCAGTCCCATGCTTACCTTGTCTTACCTCAGAAGACTTGAAAAGGATAGCAGAAAAAGGCCAAACAGCGTAAAAACCTGCCTGGTAGAAGCTGTAAAGGAGAAAATTGTTAGAAAAGGTTAACATTTTCATAAAGAAAATTTTAGATCAGTTCCAGCAATGTTGTGATAACAACACGCTGAAAAAAGTAAGGGTTAGCAGAGGTATTATGGAGGTCAGGCAGGGCTGGGCTGGTAATTATGTTTTTAAGGTTGGTTCGAAGTGCGTTAGATCAGGTCACGTGACCAGATTGCATATTTATAACATGGAAGGTAAGGTGTAACTTGAAGTAAATTGATATTTACTGGGAAAATATCCCTCAATTCTACCAAATTTTAAAAATTGTAATTAAATAATTCCCTAGTTTTACCTCCCAACTGGAAAAGAAAGTATACAAACAGAAAGAAAATCCTCTAAGAGCATTCCCCCCCCCGTCCTCTCCCCATCATTCCTACAAATCTAATAATGATCTTTTGCTTTAATCTATATCTGCTTACAATACCAACCTAAACATGAAAACAAATTATCCTGACATTCTTTTACAGTTTTAGGTTTCTCATTTACTTCTTATGCTTTTGCCTGGATTTCCATATTTTGTATCTTTATTTCAGGTAATTTAATCGATTTAATATAATTGCACTCTATGTAATGCACTTAGAGCTTTTATAAGATTCAGTGAAGGGCTAATGTTTCTAATAATAATGAAAGCAATTACCTTGGTTCACCAGGGTGTGGCCTAAACAACGCCATGATCACATTGATAAAAGCCAGGGCAACGACGATCGTGCCGAGAATAGCGTGAAAAAGCTTTAAAATATCTTTAGAAGACTGGAAGATAAAAAAAAAAAAAAAATGTATACTTTATTAGCCAATAAGGTACACATAAACATTTTTTGATATTCTTTTACTTTGAACTCAATACTTCACAAAATCACAAAATCAACTTACAAAATTTCATAAAAGACTTCAACAGATTTTTAGAATGTGATGATGTCAGTACAATCTTGGACCAAACTATTGAAACTCTAGAGCTATTTTTTTAGATCAATGGTGTAATTAACTGCAATATTCTGTAAACTTCACATCCCCTCCCACATTCAATGTTAAATTGAAGATACAAACCAAGTCCAAACTGTCACCATAAGGATCAACATTGATTGGGGGAGGTGCCATGAATTATTCCATGAAAAATGAGAGAATCCCTATATATATAGATAAATATTCCAGGAACAAATTAGAGAATGACATATTATTATTTTATTTTTTTAGTTTGGTTTGGTTTGTTGGTGTTTAACGGCACAGCGACAGTCAGAGTCAAATGTGCAAGAGGGTGTTAATAAATTATGGTGTAAGATTTAGGATAGTGAGGAAAGGAAGGTTTGTAAGGGAGAAAAGGGGGAAAATCAAAAAGAGAAAAAGAAAAAAAAAAAGGAGGTAAGTAAGGTTAGGTGTAGAAAAAGGGGGGGGGGGGAGGGGGGAATTAAATGTGGTGGAAGAGGTTGTTGTTGCGGAGGAAGTTGATGATGTTTGAGGAAGAATTGTTTTTGAAAAGATCCAAAATTGAGGATAGTGAGGAGAGAAGAGATCTGGAGTTCTGGTATAAGGGACAGATTATGAAGATATGCTTGATGGAGATATCGGTGTTACAAGTGGGGCAGAGAGGCGTAGGGGAGCCGGATAAAATAACCAATAATTCATCATTTATATATCGTATGGGAAAGGGGGCAGAAAAAAACATTATTCTGCTGAAATTACTTTTATATTTTAAAAGATAATTTCAGATGAAGCACCTTGAAATTAAATAGCATACAATTGATTTATAATTTGACTTCAATCAAATTGTAAACAAAATCCAAACAGACTGCTTTGCAAAATTGTTGCAGAAATTGTGACTGTTCCAAAAAGATTTGTCCAAGACTGTAGTCTTATTCCAGTAAATTGTAAACAAATATTTAAGATTAAATAACTCCCACACTTATAAACACTTTCATCACCAATCAATTTAAATTAGATTTTAAAAAAACCCTGTAAAACGTGAGTTTGTGACATCATTTAGCAAAATAGACTCCTGTACTTTTTAACAAGTGTTGAATCTTTAAGCTTTACTGCACTGTTCAATGTATCTTTTCAGTTAATTAATGATAAGAAAGTTTTAAAAATATCTAAGGTACTATTGGAACTATCTATTAAAATTCCAGAAAGGGTTCAGCATTGCATTCAACCATTAGTTCAGTGGTCAAGCAAGTTTGTCTTATATGAAAGAGAAGTTAGTAGAAACAAAATGGTGGAGGAACAACTAACATACCTTTATTCTGTTAAGGAGATATTCAAGTTTAAACTTCTGTCTTACCTGTGTAGAAATGACTGGTGTAGTAAGTCTACTATCAAAGGCTGGTGCCCTCATCCTCACATTCTTAACAATTGTGAATATATTTTAAAGAGCATTTATTTAACTTTTTTTACTATTTGAATTTTTTTCCTCAAATTTTCTTTAGGTGGTATATTATAATACCCTTTCTATAAATTCACTTTTACGACTTTCCTAACATATCCACTTTTACGACTTTCCTAAAGTTCCAATGGGTTTTAGTTTGTTGATGTTTAACGGCACCGTGACAGTCAGAGTCAAATGTGCCAGGAGGGTGTTAATAAATTATGGTGTTAGAGTTAGGATAGTGAGGAAATGGAAGGTTTGTAAGGAAGATAAGGGGGAAAAGCAAAAGAAGTAAAAAAAGGGACATGTGGGGTTAGGTGTAGAAAGGGAGGGGAGGGGGGAGTTAAATGTGGTGGAAGAGGTTGTTGTTGCAGAGGAAGTTGATGATGTTTGAGGAAGAATTGTTTTGAAAAGTCCAAGATTGAGAGAGGAGAGAAGAGTTCTGGTATAGGACAGGTTACGAAGATATGCTTGATGGAGAGATCGATCTTACAAGTGGGGCAGAGATGGGTAGGGGAGGGGGATAAGAGATGGGAGTGACAAAGAGAGGAGTGGCTGAGGCAGATGCAGGGTTTTAAGTCACTACATCAGAGAACAAAATATGATAGAAATCATGAGGACATTTCTACACAAATGATACCAAACTTTACACCTAAATATCTCCTTAACAAAATAAGATTTTTGAATGCTTTGTTCACCATTTTGTTTCTTTTGTCGTCCTCTTTCAAATAAGATGAACTTGTCTGACCTTTAAGAAAATGAAACCAAAGTTTACTCACGTTTACATCTATAATACCACCCACATACACGATGATGAGAATAAGACCACAGATGTGCACCAGAACTGCACTCACCATACAGAAACGATGAATCTTTGGAGAGAAAAAAATTGATCAAAAAAGGGATACATTTATTAACTAAAATACTAAAACAACCAAATGTTGGACTCTATAAATTTCTATGATTTTCCAAGCTCTTATTGACTGATATGCTAACCAGACTTGTTAAGTTTTACTTTACTACATAATTTAAACATTTGCAAAGATTAAGAACAATTTATGCTTTAACATTACCGTATATTCCATAATAATTGCCCCGGGGGCGTTACATTTTCAAAAGGGTGGTGTTTATTTGAGGTTAAATCTTGAAATGTACTTACAGTGTGCATATTAAGTTTAGTTCTTTTGACTGTATTTTTGGGAAGTTTTACAGTTTTATAAGCTTTGGCTGAAGCTATAGTCTTAAATCACATTGTGTATTTAATATTATGATATTACCAATCAATTTATGTGTGACTTTACGATTGTCACCACACATGGAGCGGTCCAACCATAACTTTTATTGTCAACATCCACAAAGTGGGGGTGGTGATTGTGGGGAGATGGAAGGGAAAGGGGGGTCAGACCTTAATTCCCATTTTTGGTTTACATTTTTAAGAGGATTCCTGCCCAGCCTTTTTTCATAGACCCTCTACATTTTCTTCACAAGAACATTTTCAGAATAATTTTCTCTTCTTATCAAGCTGCTTATAGTTCTCCATTAGTGCCTCTTGCTACCTTGTAGATGCCCCTATTGATCATTTGCTGCTGTGCCTTTCTGGATCAAGCTAACGGCTTAGGGCAATCAAGAAATATCCTATGCACACACTATCATTTTCAAAGTAAATTATAAAAGAACTTTAATATTCTTAGCAAGCAGTAAACATGTCATGTCAGTATAAGAGAAAACAATCGAAACTAACTGCAAACCAGACTTTTGTTCCACACAATAATTCTTCTCCCCATACTGGTTTCATAAACCTGGCAGTTGTTATTCCAATGCTGGCAAAACCGATCCATGCAATAGTCATCAAAGTTCCTAGAAATAAAAACAAAACCAAAGATGTGTTCAAGTTATAAATGTCACCATGATAGCAAGATCAAAATAATATGGGGAAATCTGTGTTATAAATGTTTGTTTGATGTGGGCTTAATGGCACCACGGCAACGAGGGTCAAATTGTGCCTGAGAGGTCAAGACCATTCTAGAGGTAGGAAGGAAAGGAAACAGGGGGAGAATGAGGAATATACAAGGACAAAAAGTCAGAAAGCTGGGATTGAGAGAGGAGGTGCATGGGTGAAAAAAACAAAGTAGAGAGAGGGGGTGGAAGAGGAGAACTAAATATGGTTGTAGAGGAAAGCATGATGAAGGAAGGAGATAATTTTATCCGGAGGGTTTTTCTGGAAGAACTCAGCAATTGAGTTGTCCCCACAACTCAATTGCGAGGGAAGCTCTGGAAGGTTGTACAGAGGGCAAACAAGGAGAACATGATGGACTGTCAGGGTGCAATGGCAATTGTTGCAGAGGGGTTTAGGGGGAGCCAATGAGGAGGTGGGAGTGAGTGAGGTAGGTGTGACCAATTCTAAGACGGGTAATATGAACGGTGTCGATACCAGAGAGGTTGTTGATGGTGGGTTTGATCGGAATGGTGGGCTGGATGACGTGGACTTTGTTATCAATTTGGGAGTCCCATGAGGTTTGTCAGTGGTCACGAACAAAGGAAGCGATAAGCGGTTTGATGTCAAAAAGGGTTTTGGGAAAAGGGTTAGAGGGGAGGTTGAAGGCAAGCTTAGCGGCTGCATTAGCCCTGTCATTGCAAGAGATGCCAACATGGCTGGGTATCCAGAAGAAAAGAATACTTTTCCTGTAGAGGGTGGGCGAAAGGAATTTTTGGAGGAGGAGGTGGGATGTGAAGTTATCCCATTTAAGATTGAGTAAAGTAGTAAGAACAGCCATGGAGTCGAAAAAAATGGCAAAGTGGCTGAGCGGAGATAAAGTAGAGGGCGAGGAGGATGACCTTTGCCTCGGCTGAAAAGATGGACGAGTAGTCGGGAAGCCTGCTACTGAGGGTGATGTCTTGGATGACAGCAGCAGCAGCTGTCTTGTTGCCTTCCTTTGAGTCATCAGTATAGATGAAGGTGTAGTTTGGGAGTTGGTCTTTGATTTGGTTGTGGAGATTGATGAAGATGTTAGGATGGGTTTGGGTTTTGTGATGAGTGGAGAGGGACGTGGCCCAGGGAGGAAAAGTTGGCCAGGAGAAGGTGCAGAGAGTGGCGGGTTTGATGCCGAGATGGAGGAGGTCTGATTTAATGTGTAAGCTAAAGGGAGGGGATACAGTTTTAGTCCTATCAAAGAGGGTGGAGAAATTGGGGAACCTAATGAGGTTATAAACAGGGTTCTGGGTGTTGGTGAGGTCTCTAAAAGCATAGGAGAGGCTAAGATTTCTACATCTAAGTAGAAAGGGGGGTTCATTGGCTTCAACATGAAGGCTGGTGATTGGGGGGTCCTGTAGGCACCTAGACAAAGCCTAAGGGCTTCATTTTGGATATTGTTGATGTGGTTGAGGTACATGTATGAGTTATGAGCGACACAGTAGACAATATTGCCATAGTCGAGCTTGGCACAAATGGTGAGCCTGAAGATTTTCAGTAGAGCATGGCGGTTCGTACCCCAACTGGTGTGGGAGAGGAGGTGAAGAATGTTGAGGGAGCTGTTGCATTTCAGTTTCAGGTTGGTGATGGGTTGCTTGTAGGAGAGCTTAGGGTCTAGAGTTAAACCCAGGAACTTCATGTAATCAACTTTAGAGATGCGACTGCCATTAAGCACGAGGTTCGGGTTGGGTGGAGGTTGTTGAAATGACAGAAGTGCATGCAGACTGTCTTCTCTTTGGAGAATTTAAAACCGTTATTGTTGCACCAGACTTGCAGCTGGTTGAGGCTGAATTGAAGTATATTTTCGACAAGAGGAAAGCTAGGAAAGGAGTAGAAGATGGTGAAGTCATCCATGTAGAGGGTACGTTTGATGTTGGGGCTAAGGTTGTCCATGATGTCATTAATGTTTAGGTTGAAGAGAGTGGGAGAAAGGATGCAGCTTGGGGGACACCTTCTTGGGGGTAGGGGGTTGGAGAGGGTGTGGCCAATATGAACTTGGTTGGAACTGCCTGGGTGGGAGAAAGTTTTGAATAAAGATGGGGAGGTGGCCTCTGAGGTTAATGGTGTAAAGTTTGCTGATAATGCCGCATTTCCAAGTCGTGTCAAAGCTTTCTCAAGGTCGAAAAAAAAATGGCAATGAGGTGTTCTCACTTGCAAAGGTTTCCCGGATAGCGGTGTCGAGCGTAATTAACAGGTCTGGGGTATTGCGACGTTTCCGGAAGCCGCTTTGGTGAGGGGAGACGTTTCTGTTGGTCTCAAGGAAGCAGTTTAGTCTCTGATTAATGATCCATTCCATAATTTTACAGAGACAGCAGGTGAGGGCGATGGGGCAGTATCTGGAGGGTTTGGTACTGTCCTTCCCGGTTTAAGGATGGGGGTGACAATAGCTGTCCTCCAGATAAGGGGAAAGGTGTGTGAGGAGCAAATGTGGTTGAGGATAGTGAGAAGGGTAGTGGTGGCCTTGTTGGGGAGGTGTTTCAGGAACTGGTAGGGGATGTTATCTGGGCCCTTGGAGGTGCAGCCAGCATCGTGGATGGCTTGGTTTAATTCAGAAAGGGTGGGAGGGGTGTTGTAGCTCTCGGAGTTGTCGGAGGGAAAGGTGATACTCCGGGCTTCATCGCGAGCTTTTTTGGTTTTGAAAGCATTGGAGTAGCTGGCCGAGGACAAGATGTTGCTGAAAAAGGTGGCGAGGTGGTTAACGATGTTCTTTTTCGCAGTGAGAAGGTTACCATTCCAGGAGAGATGGGCGATGGAAGACTTACCCACCCTGCTGTGGAAGCTGTTAACCATTCTCCAAATCTTCTTAGTGGGGTTGTTGGTGGTAAGAAAAGAGATGAAGTTATTCCAAGTGTTGGTTTTACTGTCCTTAATAGTGCGACTGGCCTTGGCACGGCTGATGCTTTTACAACATTAAAGAGGAGAGTTGGTGTGGAAAACGTCAGGAAGATGGTATTGGTAACTGTTTCGGCACCATCTCTCTTGAGGACAAGACGCTGGGCATCAGTAACGTGTTGATTGACAAGTTCCTCTACGAGGTCTTCATTGGTCAAGTAGGCTAGGTCTCTGGTTCTGAACACACCTATGCTGGAGTTTAGGGAATAGTGGGGGGTAACTGTAACGTCAGTACCAGTATTGGCTAGGGTTTTGGTGGTGAGGAGGGTGCTGGCTTGTGTGTCTCTGGTGCAGTGGGTAGGGTACCGACAAGGCCTTGGAGCACTTTGTGAATGAAAAAAGGGGACACTTTTTTTAAAGTATCTTGTTTATTGGTGGCCTGTATTATTATAATTTTGGGGATTGGGGCTGAATAATGGTCAATAGAGGTAGCAGGTGGGTCACAGGGAGAGGAGGGAGGGTCAAGGTCAAGGCAGAACCTGAGGCAACTAGAAAAAAAAATCTCGGAACTACTATAGGAGAACCGCTGTACATGTAACGATAAGGCACGAAAGTCTGGTCAGAACAGAAGCAAAAAAACAAAAGAATCGATCTCACTGAAAACAGATGCCCATCCACAGAGAGAGAATCCCGAAAAATGAAGATATAAAACAAAATTTAGGTGGTGAAGTGCAAGGTGAAATAAAATGGATTGAATAGTTGGAGAGAATAGAACAGAAATCACGTCACTCCCTTGTGTTATAAAATTTACAGCAAAATTCATTTTTTCATTTTTAATTTTCTTTGCTCTCCATCTACCTGCTTCAGATTTTTCTTTGCCCTTTACAGTTTCCTTTCAGAAAATTCCCTTTTTCTCCAACTTCCGTTTCTCTGACTTTTCCTTTTCATGACATTATCTTCTCTATCAAATATCTCCTTTTTCCAAAATCATTATTCTATTGCTCATTTTTCTTTTTTTCCATATTTGACATTTTCCATTAACTTTTTTGCCAATATTTGAATTGCATTACCTATTTCAAGCCTCAAAATACAAATAGCTGTGATTTGATCAATTTCTATGGGGAAGAGGGGAGAGGTGTACTGTACCATGATTTCTCCAATCAAGGTATAACTTCCCAACACCAGGGTTGGGGGATAGATTTATTTGAGAAATATGTCATATGCACTCCACCAGAGTTGTAATTAATAACCAGATTTCCCACGGTTCTAAATAAAGGTGCCAAAAATCATGACAAAAATAAAATTAATGTAGTAAATACATCTTTATATGCTTCCCTCTTTCAGCATTTAATGTACTATTCATCGCATAATTACATAGGAAAATGTTAAGAGCAAATATACTGTTGCTTATTCAAGATAAATAAAAAATATTTTAAAAATTCCTCATGATAAATGAACATTTCTTCCCGTGAATTCCCATTTTTCCCCAGTTATAACCAACGGAACCGTATAATTTTTTCCAGGTCCATTCTGCTTGCTTCTTATTGCTTTCTGTCAAATAAAATAAAAATTCCCAACATGTACATGGAATTCACAATATTACCCCTAATCCCACTAACAATGCAACAAATCATACCATGAAGTTGGGCCAGAAGCCTAGTATTGCCGCCTACACTTTGGACAGCACTAATTTCAGTCAAATCCACACGACTGCCACTTGCCACTTTAGTATTGGGATCATGCTGGACTAGATCACCTGTAGATAAAAAAGATTGCAAAATTGATTGATTGTGAGATTGATCAAATGGATTGATTGATTTGGATTTGTTTGTTTGAATTGGACTGGAATGATTGTTAAAAAGTAGAGATCCCTGTGTATTTGATCAAGGGCAGTATTCAAGAAACATACATGATGGATAGGGGTGGAATTTCTATAGGCTACTAGATGCTACACATTATTCAAATGAGTCACTAAATACAGAAATCAACATCAACATTATGCTTGCTTTCTAACTTGAATACAATTTCAAAACAGAGTGCAAAGTAACCGTCAGCAATATCAGACCTTTTCCATCCAACTTTAACCCATTGTGATTACTTTACTACTTCAACCAATCAACTGCTGGGGCAATTTTCCTTTTGTTACTCAACCAATCAGTTGCAGAACAAAAGAAACAAAAGCACTCGTATTAGCTTCATGTATAACACCCATATGATTAGCGTATATGACAGCATATGCTTGGTCCCATTTTGTGCATGGATTGTGCAAATGGGCAAGAATCCCCCAGTATCTAATTGGTCGATAAGCTTCCCCTAGTATATAATTGGTTTATTATGGACATGTAAATTTCAATCATGTGACATTATTTAAATTAGTTTCTAGAAATTGCCAATTCAGATTTAAAAGGTCTATTTGTTAAGTTTACAAATTTCACTTTTAAAGTTGCTTCAAAACTAACCGCAATCAAGTTCAATCAGTTGAATTAATCCTTTATTTATGAATGCTTTAAGCACTGTATTTTTTTGTCACAGAAGGCTGATAAGGTTGACCACTTGGCATTGCCAGTTTGGAGTTGCAGACCTAATATGAGATTGTTCCCATTCACGGGAGGATCATTATAAACAAACAAACAAACTTGTTCTTAATCTAAAAAGAATGTGTGACAGAAGACAAGAGAGGGAAAATTCCCCTCCCTCCTACTTTTTCCTAACACAACAAAATTAAGGAAATTCAGGCAAAATTGCAGGCTAAATTTGTGCAGAATGACAACAAAATGAACCAAAAAGCATGAAAAAGAACAAAAAATAAACTTAAGTATAATTTTGTGGTACATTGTCAATTTAACCACCAAATTCTAATAAAACACAAGAACAAATTTTAACATAATTTTTGGGGAGAAAAATATGACCGTAGAAAATGTTGGGTCTATATGTCTATGTTCAAACTGCATCTGACTTGTAAATTCTTACCATTTGTATTGAGGCTGTTTGCCCAAGCAAGAAGGATGGTGTACAGCTTCCCTTGGGATAGGTCAAAGAAGGTCGCATCACTGGGCAATGCAGCATCCAGGGTAAGAGTCCTTGAGAATGTACAAATCAAAATCCCATCAGCAAAAGAAACAACCTCCTTTGATACACCGACCTGAAGAGTTAAAGAAGATTAATAATAATAATAATAATGATAATGATAATAATGATGATAATAATAATAACAATAATAATAATAATAACAACAACAATAACAATGATAATACTACTACTACTAATAATAATAATAATAATAATGATAATACCAGAGATTTAGAGTAGCGGGGATATTTACGAGAGTTATACTTAACTTCCATGCAATAAATACGCAATCTGGTTTCATAACCTGATTCTAATGCACTTCTAACCAAATTTAAAAACGTGGTTACCTATCCAGCCCTGACCTCCAGTTTACTTCTCTAATCCTCAATTAACATTTCACCGAGGCCTGAACAGGAGGGAAGGCAAGCGGGATGCATGGAAGGTAAGTATAACTCTTATAAATATCTCCGCTACTCAAAGAGGTTTAAATTTACTTCAAGCTATATCTTCCCTTCCATGCTATGAATATGCAATTAGATTGTAACCGAGGATTGGACAGAGGAAAATTCATGTCCGGAGCAGCTTCCTTATCCTGTTAAGAACATAAAACCTGATGTAACATGCACATGGGTTAGTAGCCCAAGAGAACATGTAAGCAGAAAGTGTTAACAGTTATACTGAACTTCCATGCCACAAATATGCAATCTGGTTTCATGACCTGATTCTAACACACTTTTAACCGACTTTAAATATGTAGTTATCTACCCAGCACTGACCTCCAGTTCACCTCTCTAATCATACATTTAACATTTCACCTAGGCCTGAACGAGAGGGGAGATGGGCAGGATGCATGGAAGGCAAATTTACTTCAAGCTCTATCTTGTCTTCCATGCTATAAATATGCAATCAGATTGCAACTGAGGATTGGACAGAGGGAAGTTCAGGTCCGGAGCCCAGGGCTGGCCCTACTACCAAACTAGTTTTCTTACTTACAGGACTAGCTTCCCTATCCTGTTAAGAATGTAAAACCTCTTCATAATAATTACTAGATTATAGAGAGTTACACTCAGTTATGAAAAACAGAAAAGAGAATACCTAATAGTGATAACTGAGGTCAACGTAGCATGCACATGCTTTAGTAGCCCAAGAGAACATGCAAGCAAAAAGTGTTATTTTACAGAAAACAAACTGTAAATAATACCCAATACATTGCAACGAGAACTCATGAGGCTCTACGCCTACTGGGGTAATTTGGTTATAACACAACGAAAAACAAACCCATAGTTAATAAAAGTGAATTAAAACATGCCCGAAATTTGTTAGTATGTTTAAATGAACAAGAAGCTAATAATTGTAATAAATGTATCGTTAACCAAGCAAGACACATAAATAAAAGACATGATATTCATATCATGAAAGGGATGGTCCTCTTCTGGAAAAAACAGCCCTTGCAACTCTGCCCTGATAGTCTGGCATGTCTTTTAGATATGTAGGCACAAACATGACAGGCATTTTCCAAACGGCGGCACAAAGTATTTCGTTTAGGGGAACCCACCCGAATAGCGCAATTGATGTGGCTATGCCTTGTACTTGGTGTGCTTTGAGCGGTTGTTCCATGAACAACACCAATTGATCGTATGAGATTGCCTGAACAATCCACAGCGAAAGTGTCGCATGAAACAGCGCGATGCGTTTCTTTGTAAAGACACGTAAAGAGCTTTAACATCGCCGCGTAGGGATTGCGTACGCTTAATATAAATCTTGAGACATTGGACGAGGCACCAGACCCTGTCTTCTGATGCATCAGAAAATGTAGAGAGCAAAAGAAGGAATATTGGTTCCGGAAGAAATTCTAGAGACTGGTTCTTGGCCAAAAAGGCTGGGTCAGGTACGAGCCATACATGAGGAAAGCGCGTGAATGGCAACTCTATGCCTAAAAGAGGCTGCAGAGAACAGAAAAACCATTTTGAGAATCAATTTCTTAAGTGAACACGTGGCCGGGAGCTTTGATGATCGACCCATCTGGGAAGCCCCGGTGGATAGCTAGCGCTATAGCTGTGTGTTTTGCAACTGTGGCTGCGTCTTCTGCGATGATGAGCCAGTCGTCCAGGTAAGTAGAGATTCTTATGCCTGCTTTTGCAGAAAGGCCACGAGAACCCTTATTATCTGCGTTAAAACCTGGGGGCAGTCGACAGACCGAAAGGTAATGCCTTGAAAGTGTATGTGACTCCCTCTAATTGGAATGCCAGGAAGTGCCTGTGGTCCTCGAGCATGGGTACGTGGAGATACACATCTGCCAAGTCAACGGAAGTCACCCCAAAGGCCTTCCATCAACTGAGGGAGAATGGAGTGCAACATCTCCATCTTGAATTTCAATGAATGAACGAGTTTGTTGAGTGTTTATAGGTTGGATGCTACTTGTTCCCTTTCTTGGGGGCCAGGAAAAAAATGTGGACATCAGGAGATTACCGGGCGGATTCGGGATCGGGACGACTGCGTCTTTCAACAGCAGTTCCATGATCTCCATCTTTATTAAGTTGGCGTGGCTGTCCTGCGGAGGAGTGGGGCGGGGTGAAAAGCCCTCCCTGCGGCAGGGGGTGGATATGAAATCGATCCTGTAATCGTCCTGGATGGTCCAGAGCACCTGTCTAAAGCAACTTGTCACCACTCCTCTGAGAATTTCCCCAGATGCCACCAACCTAAATTGGGGGCAGGTCTAAGCGCTGCCCCATGCCTCTTCCCCAACCACGTGAGAAAGAGTTTTCCGCTCTGCATACAGCGGTAAGGAACGTTGACCGTCGGTTGCCACGTTAACCTACCCGGTCCACGGTGTGGAGTTCTGGCAGGTGAAATAACTTGTGTCGGGTTTCGAAGCTGCCCTTGGGCGGCGTGGACCCCTTCCCTTCGCAGCCGTAGTCCGGCAGCATGCGGGTGGTGGGGATGACAATGGTTTCAACTTTGCCAACAGCTTCTTAGCTTCAGCTTCTTCCTGAGATCATCCTGTCGGCCAGCCTGGCACGGCAGTACATCTTGGAAGTGATCTCTAAAGCGGTCCAGGTCTTCCGGCGGCAACCGCCGAAGGTCAGCCTGCGTGGCTTCCGAAAGGCCAAGGAGGGGGAGAACATTTTCGCAACACTCCATGGCCACCTTTGTGGAGGCTCAGCCAACTCATTGACTGTTGCATTGATCAGATCTGTTAACCCGGCCAGCAAAGGTTTGGTCTCTGTGTGGACATCGGCGGGCAGATGTTCCTGCAGGACCGAGTCCAGCCCCTCTCTCAACCATACGGTGAGAGCTTGGTATTTGTAGTTAATAAATCAAGCTGGAGCTGGTCCCGGAGTTGGACACCACTGGGGTGCCACTCACGGGCTGGCGGAGGACTTCTCATACTATGTTCGGGATAGGGAAATGGTTAACAGTGCCTGGTAAGCAGAGGACTGGACATGTGTGGCCTGGTCAGAAAACATCCTTGTTAAAGGCAGTCCAGTCCTTGCTGGGAGTCCTCACCCAGTGCTGCACCCTTGTTATCAAGGATAAATCAATGGAAACTGCTTAACCTGCAGCTTAGAGTCCTTTTGGGCGCATGTCAGCAGCCCTGTGATTAAGCGCGAGTCTACGTAGGCAGAGCGTCAATCACGTCGAGTTGAATTTCCTTGGCCAGGAATTCCAGCAGCTGCAGGACCTTCTCCCCCTGTAACAGGGGATCCACTGCTGGAGGCAGTGGTAACAGGACCTCGTCTGGCACACTTGCGGGGGCAGGGGTCGTGTCTAATGCTGCCTGCGTCATGAGGGGACACTAATGTGGGTTTGGCTAGTAGTGGCGGAAGGCTTTTCCTTCTCAGGGAGGGTCCGCTGCCCTGGGGTTAGCCTGAGGCTCCGCAGGGGGTTTGTGTCCTCCATGATGTAGCCATCATCCCTAAAGGGGTAGATGTCTAGGGTGTCGTCCCCCCGATTCATGTAGTCGGGGGAGAGCAGTACCTCTGCAGCTGGGCGATGGTGTGTGGGAGGCGGCAGCCTCTCCTATTCTGCTTGTGATAACCAAGCCTGGAGCTTCAGTTTCAGAGCGTCCATGAAGGTATCAAAGAGGAATTTCCTTCTGGTGCTTCCGTCATCTCTGCCTGGGTGCAGGGAAGGATGAGGAGTCTTGAGGAGTCTGAGGAGTCTTGAGGAGTCTGAGGAGGACATATATCGTCTACCCCTCTAATGTATCCCACTTCGTTCTGTCTTGTTTCCGGGGCCTGGTGCACTTGGGGGAAGGCAGGGCTGGTGGATGAGAAATGTGAGAAGTGCCGGGCATGGCCACGGCCCCCTGTGGGAACAGCATACACGAGATGGTACACCTGCTTTGAATGGTAGGGTCTATAGAGGGCGCTCTACCCAGTCAGGGTAGAAGTCTCTCCTCCTTGGTGGAAGGGGGCGTCGGCCATCTTGGCTTGGGTGGAGGTTTAGGGGGAGAAGATGAGGACAGTCTCTCTGCCCGTCACTTCTAGGCCCTCCCGGCTGCTTTCAGAAAGTGCCGATCTCGAACACTCTATGCTCCCTCCAAGCCACCTCATCCAGTCACTGAATAGTGTACAGTGGTTTACTTCACAGCATGAACTGCACGCATAGCATGTGCTGTGTATATCCCTGGGCTGTAGCTTGGTGAAGCGCTTGCATGTGATACATCGTGTGATATCTGGGGTGTGTGCAGCACCTGTCAGCGGTGTCCATGATCTCAGTGAAACGTTAACATATGATGCAGACTGAACGTGACATTGTCTCTAAGTCACCACGGGTGGAGCTGTTTAGTGAGCATTTACTCGCGTGAGAAAAATTAACTTGTGTCACGTTAATTTATGCAATCGTTAACATACCACGTAGGCTATATGAGTCGTTAACTGTGTTTACTTCTCTTCACCACACGGAGCTAGCGGCTACGTGTAGGAGACTACCGTACTCAGTACGCATCCCTGCTAGAATAACAATAAGTACTTTAGAGCTGTATGGATCCGTTCTATAAAGCCGTATGGACCCATTATATGGAGCCGTATAGAACCGTGAATCTGTTCAATTGAGCCTTATGGACTTGTTCTATGGAGCCTAACGGTCCCGTAAAGTTGTCTTATGGAGCTGTATGAACCCGTTCAATGGAGCTGTATTAACCCGTTCAATGGAGCTGTATGGACCCATAAAGCCGTGCTATGGAGCCATATGGACCCGTATAGAGTTGTTCAATGGAGCCATATGGACCTGTAAAGCTGTGCTATGGAGCCATATGGGCTCGTATGGACTTGTTCAATGGAGCCATATGGACCCATAAAGCCGTGCTATGGAGCCATATGGACCCGTATGGAGTTGTTCAATGGAGCCATATGGACTTGTAAAGCCGTGCTATGGAGCCATATGGACCGGTATGGACTTGTTCAATGGAGCCATATGGACCCATAAAGCCATGCTATGGAGCCATATGGACCCATATGGAGTTGTTCAATGGAGCCATATGGACCCGTAAAGCCGTACTATGGAGCCATATGGACCCATATGGAGTTATTCAGTAGAGTCATATGGACCCGTAAAACCGTGCTATGGAGGCCCTATGGACCTGTACAGACTTGTTTAACGGAGCCGTATGGACCCGTAAAGCGGTGCTATGGAGGCTGTACGGACATGTACAGATCCGTTCAATGTAGCCATATGGACCTGTGCTATGGAGCCATATGGACCCATACGGAGCTGTTCAATGGAGCCATATGGACCTGTAAAGCCATGCTATGGAGCCGAAATTCAATGCTATGGACCTGTGGAAGTCTTAATACAGGGCCGTAAAAGCCCTTGGGTGTAACTCTACGGCTCAAAGTGAAAGCCGTGGATCATTCGTGACTACTTAAAACACCGCTATTCATGGTCCTTCCGGTCCCAGCTTGGAACCGAGGCCCACAGTGGTATTAAAAGTAGCACTCACCACTACTTATAAGCCAACAGCTCAGACTGAGAGCCGTGACCTATTAGTTTTATATGTGGTTATATGTATTCCCCGTCGTAAGACGCGACACACTGCACAACTTACGTCAAACTCCCCTACGGGGAACGAGAAGTAGACTTTTACGAGAGTGGGGCATGGCCAAGGAAGTCAACGAAGACTAGAGCGAGACAAGCCGCAGTAATTAGAACACCGGAAAGTGCTCAGAATTTTTTTATCTGAGCTATTTTGTAAACCGGAGAAATATACAAAAAAGCAAATTTTTGATTTGGCAGGAGGGGGTAGGAAAACGCTAGCCACTACTACAGTAATTGTTGTCTGTGGAGAGAAAATACAAAGGTGAATTCTCTTAAAAAGGGGGCACATGGGGACCTCACAAGGGTCCCTTCTGTGCCCCGCGAGCACTGAAATTAAAAACTTAGTCTAAAAACAGTGCTTGACTTATTATCTCATGCAATACATAGTAACATAAACTAAATAATAGGTCCTCTTGTACAAACTGAACTCCTTGGAGAGTGTTTCAGCCAACTCCACAGTCATCCTTTGGTAACATCGGACTCTTGCGCATGTGCTGAAAACAATTAAAGTTGGATGCATCATGCATAGGAGAACCTGTGTTGGAGATATCCTAACATGTAAATATATGTACCATATAACATTGGGCTCTCCTCGTGGTGGGGATATAAACTCTACCCGAGTGAAAGAGGACCCAGAGCCTAGCCCAAAAGTTGCTCTGCGGCATAAAGCCTCTCGCCATAGAAGTGAAAAACACTCGACTCCAGAACCTGTTTTGTATATAGACAATTCAATCCATCACTAGTGTAAACTGTATAAAGAAGTCCTGCAAGTCGGACAGCAATTTTTTCCGGGCCTAAGGCCACCTTATCTTACCTCAGATAACTACAAAACTTGTAGAAAAAGTCAAACCAATGGGAAATCTTCACGGTTGGAGCTGCTAAGAGAAAGTAGTATAGAAAAAGGTGAAATTCAAGTTGAATTTCCAGACCAGTTTCTAGCTGTGTTGAGTTACAACATTGAGTCATAAAAAAGTAAGGATTAGAGAGGTAAACTGGCGGTCAGGGCTGGTAAGGTAACTATGTCTTTAAGGTCGGTTAGAAGTGCGTTAGAATCAGGTCATGAGACCAATTTGCATATTTATAGCATGGAAGATAAGACATAACTTGGAGGGGAAGTAAATATATATAGTGCCTTACTTAGCCAACTCACAAAGCACTTTAAAACAAATATAAAAAGGTAATAAACAGATAAGCAGAAATTCGAATAAGAAGCAACCAGAGTATGCAATAAACAAACCATTGATTATACTTGATCAAGACATACGGTTCATTTTCCTAAAATTATTGAGTCTTAATAGATTTTTTAAAGATATCCAGAAATGTTGAGTTGCGAATTTCATACGTGAGGTTATTTCAGATCTTAGAAGCAGCTGCAGAAATGACCGACTTCCGTAGTAAATGGTATTAAAAGAGACTGAGGGATGAAGTAGACATTGCGAAGATAAGCCCAAAGAGCAAGTAGGCTTGTATTCGCATGAAAGTTCGGTAAAATACAAAATGAAAGATATGGAAACAAATCTTTACGTTGAGAAGAAACATTAATTCCGAATTTCTGGACTATCAGGATACCATCAAGATTAATGAAAAATTGACCATGTTACAGCTTTTAGAGTCTGGGTCAAGGGCAGAGGGAAGGAAGGAAGCAAAGACCTGGTCATAACAGTGAGGTACTAAGAAGCAGGAACCATGTGCCCCCTAGTTCATGAATATGTGAGCATACCAGTCATTGTCTACTCAGGTTGTAGTGTATGCTTCACATCAAGGAGAGTCATCTGCTCTGACATGTTGGCCAGATCATGTTGTTGAGACAGAAATGCATCTGGTGCATTCACAGTTAAAAATAACATGGCTACAAATTGAACCTCTTTATGTCGTTATGGATTCTTCTCTATCAACAAGTGTAACCATGTTGACCATGTTTGCAAAAATACTCTCATCGCAATCAGGAATATCAAAGAGGCGATATCGTCATATGTGCACAATATTTAGAATTCCTTTCAAATTTTTTGATTGGTTGAAATTTTGCTGCGCGATTCATTGTCTCGTATTTCAAGGTAGGTATATAGATATTTCAAATGCCTTGAAGGTCACCACACGAGATAGCCCAGATGGTTGCGGCGATCGCAAATAACGTTTTTTTTCAAATCATGTCGTGAGTTCGAGCCCGGTAGAATCGTTTATTTTGACTTTTGCTTTCATCTTCTTTTTTCTTTTTCTCAGTAATTTTCATTTGGTGACTATCATTGTAGTATTATAATGCTAATTTCACTTTCGCTTTCTGACAAAAAAGCATTAAAAGAAACAAATTAGTTTCTCGTCACAGTAACGTAATGTGCTGTGTATGTAATTCTGCACACACAACATACATGCTGGTGTCTGGCTGTACTGTGTGGTACAAACAGACAGAGGATCGGATCTTGCCTCCACAACCGGAAGTGACGTCAAAATATAGTATTCCCCATTTTTACCGTATTTTACTGAGACGAGCCTCCCTCTTTAACCAAATACATCGCTACCTCGGTGAGGACACCACCTTTTGTCCTTGTTTGTGCCTTAGTTACCTCTACACTGATTTCTTGCAATATCCAGGTAAATAACTCTCCACAATTTAACATTTTAGAGCTTTTGGGTGTCACATTTTGGTTGTGAATTCCATACTGTTGTTGCATATCTAAAAACAAATCAGACATAAATGACATATGTAGACCATTTGAATTTGTGATAACAACAGCCAAGGTTCCTGCAAAGGCCAGGTACGGTAGATTAAGCTTTCGTCACTGTGGCATCAATGTGTGTGTTCCAAGGTACAGTAATCTGGCCATGTGGACACTACGATATTTGGCAGAGTTGAGTTAAGAACCGTGACTTTGTAGGAACCACCAACAGGTTTCCTTTTCTTCGTTATGAATACCCTGGCATTTAGATGAGTGCAATTCGTTGAGTGTAAGTGATCTTGTTTATCACTGTAGCACAAGAATATATATTTAAACAAAACTTACTTTTTGTTGTGGGATGTTTGACCTGCCCACATTTCGTGACCTTCTGACTTCCAACTGTGATGTGCATGCATAAACATCTGTATCATCCTGTTGAGAACCAAACAATGAATGTCTTCAAAGAAAGTACAAAAAATGTTTCACAACAGCTTTTGAACGATTTCTTTTGAAAATGATGTGATGGGCAAGACCACTCTGCTCATTGTTTGAACCAACCAGAATATAAATATTCATGACATTATTACAGAAATCCAATTCAAATACAATAAAGCAACTCACACAGTTGCTCATTTTAAAGGGTGGACTTCATTTTCATACATGGATGGACTTTATTTTCATATATTTCACATATTTTCCTCACGTATGCAAACCTTTTTAAGTCAAAACCCTGACAACACTTCCTTACTTTCCTTATTAAACCATATGACATCTGCAGACATTGAGCAAACTATGCCAAAAACCCTCTCTATTAACTTTTTCAGGCATTTTGCAAAAACAAATTCATATGTATCCTAGGACAGGTTCATGGGGTTATACTTAAGTATGCTTAGAAAAAAATAATCGAAATCGTAATGCATGAAGATTTACAAATGGCTTTGATTTCAATGGAGAAAAAATCTCTTTACCATTCTACCACTTTTTGAAAATCCGATGGCAACATAACCGCTAGCTACTGACATCATGGAAATATCTATCATTCCATCAATGCTATTGTAGACCCATGATACAAATGCCTGACAGCTTCCAGCCTGAGTTGGAATGCAACTTATTGGTGACGAGAAACAGCCCCTTGTGATTCCGCAACCATCGTTGCCACCAGGCTGAAAGGATAACATATCATTCAAATTTTAGATTTACTTTGTCTTTCAATGTGGTCTGTCTTTGCTGAGAAAGAATTCAATCAATCAATTAATCAATCAATCAATCAATCAAGCCACACCTACTTATGCAATTAATAAAATATCACATGTAGACTCTATGAGCATGTACCTACTATCATCATTCTAAGTATGAAGCAAACCTAACATTTGGTTGTGTAGATTTTGCTATACAAATAATTTCATGTTAAGCCACACCCACTATGCATACAGTATAACTGAATTTAAAGTTGTGATACCATGCACGTGATCACACCAGCTAACAAAATATGTATATCAAATACAATACAATACATATACAGTTGGTCAAATATGAGCATTTCAAGATTTTGCAGTTATGCCCCTCCTACTCATTAATATGCATGACACCAAAATTGTGTTAAGGTGCTGAACTGCTGATGATGTGCCAGCTGAAATAGAAGAATTTTTAAAAATCTATTGAGAGGTAGAGATTTCTATACACCAAAAACAGCTTTAAATTCTAAACACAGTAGTCTTTAATTTACATCAGAAGGACCTGTATTTTCGAATTAAAGCTGACAAAAGTCTGAAGAATTTTAAAAGAATGCAAACTTGTGATGTATGAAAGAAAAGACAGCTCAAAATCTTTCTTTAAATCTATGTCCGATATTTCAGTCACTGAAAATCATCAGACTGTTTTTTCCACTTTAATTCTGATTGAGGAAATGATGGAGATTCAACTTCTTCGTCAAATTTTATTGTTCTTATTCAAATAGCCTTCCTAAGATAAATGATTGACAGCTTTTTCAACCAATCACCACATGAATGTTCTTAGCAACAAAACCTGTGTAACTAAGTGGGGCAAACATCCTACATGGTATTGGTACAGTACAGCTAACTATAGCGGCACGCACTCGCACAGTCAATGCAATATACTGTGCAAAACAAATTTCTGCATACACGGACTGAGTGACGACAAAATGGTGAACGTAAATTGCACTTACGGGCCTGCTGAGGACTTTGTAAATCTAATTCCTGTTACCCATAATGGTTAGCAAACATAATTTTGTTCATTCCTTTTGCTATCCGGAACTAAAAGGTTTTGTGGTTTGGATGCTTTTTTTTAAGATTGATTTGTAAAATTTGTATTAACGGTCTAATTTGTATCAGCGGTCATGTCATTGTATATTATGAAATATTTGCTCCATGATATTTACTCATAAGCCACACTCACCATGCATATTGATAAAAATGTTGACAACATTAGCACAATAATTTACATGGTTATAGCCAGTATGATGCAAAAAAACGGCTGCTCATTTATCATATTTTAAGAATATTTTAGCAAGCCCAGCCTACTCATTAATATTCATGACATCCCTACCACAACATTAAAACATATGTACAGATCATGACCCATCTGTGTACCTAATATAGTATAAATCTGATATATCATTCATGAGATACAGTAGAGTGTTTACATCATTTTGCACTTTTACATTGAGCCACACCCACCATGCATATTAATGACATCTGCTAATACCATAAGCATGTACATAATAACCAACAAATTTATCATGCTCAATATGACCTATGGACATAGACTTGTTTATTTATCGCTTTTTAATTATTTTTGCTTCAAGCCCCGCCCACTCATTAATATGCACGATATCACCACCAAAAATAAGAGGGCATATCTACAGACCATGGGCTATCCGTGTACTTAATATGACATTATCCCAGTTTACCACTCTTGAGATACTGTGCTTACAAGCTCTTTTCAGCAAAATCATATTAAGCCCCGACCACTATACCTATTTAAAAAATTCAACAATTTTTACCATCAGGAACATGTACACACTGGCTGACATAATAATTTTACCAAATATAAAACAAAACTTACATCTGGTTGTTGAAATACGAACGTTTCAAGATTTTTACATTAAGCCCTATCACTCATTATTATGCATGACATCACCATCAAAACAATAGGGCACATCTACAATGTACGGACCAAGAGCTATCTGTGTACCACCTATGACATGAATCCAGTTTACTGTTCTGTACTTCAGCAAAATCATATTAAGCCCCGCCCACTATACATATTAATGAAATTCAACATTTTTATATCATGAACATGTACACACCAGCTTACATTATAAATACACCAAATATGAAAACAAAAACAGACATGCTTTTCTTAAAATACAGTATGAACATTTCAAGATTTTTACATGAAGCCCCGCCTACTCATTAATATGCATGACATCACTATCAAAAACAATAGGGCACATCTACTGACCATGGGCTATCTGTGTACGACATATGACATGAATCCAGTGTATTGTTCTTAAAATCCCATTCACGAGCTAGGCATCACAAAAACAGTCATACACACATACAACACGCTCACCCATACACGCCATCATGACCGCATAGGTTCCTGATGCTGTTGCATCGAAACCAAAAACTCTTAAAGTTTCAGAGAAGTGCCATAAATGGATCAAAACTTGCGGCCCGCCACATGAACATCTAAATGTCAATGCATTGGTTATGCATGATTGTGGGTTTGAGGTTTGTTTGCCCCACCTAGTTACCGTGTTGCTATGGTGAGTGTGGCTTATTTCGTAACTGAGAGACGTCAATTAATGTTGGTGATGGATTAAATTGAAAAACAATCAGTTAACATAAGTAAATTCAAAGGTTTCCTCTTTGTGATATCTCAAACTTTAAATAGAATTTGTATAGTTTAGAATCAGGCAATACAAATTACCAAAATGCTTAATTTTTGTTGAAACCTTTTTGCTATTTTCACGGTTTATAGTTTTTTTTCCAATTAAGAAATAAGCTTAATTTTTTGGTTATGTTTTTGCTCCTGTCCATTGAATCCCAAGAATTTATCACCTCCATTATTTATCTCTACACAACTGAGTTGCGTCAATATTTTGCTTTATACTTTTATGGGCGGGAGAATGATTTGTTTGCAAAGTGAGGCTTCTACTACTAGAGTAACAAAGGAGGATACCTTGCATGTAGATTGTAATTGTGCATGTAGAGCTTTGTAACAACAGAACGACACTTAAAATCAACTCACTAGACTGGGAGTTGGCTAACAGGGTGAGTGCTTATAGAATTAAAATTATTCAACACAATTCTGGCTCAACATTGTTTTAATTCAAAGTGGGTAGGGCACCTTGAAGCAAATTCAAGGTTCTAAATGGCAAAAAAACTTAAAACTGCATTTGCAACTAGAATATTAGCACTCTGTAGAGTGCATACCTCTGTCCGCTTGATAATTCCAACATGCCTGAAATTTGGCAAAGTTCACCCTCATCCCCAATACAATCTATCTCAGAAATTCTAGACCCACTAAGTTTTATCCCCAAAACTCTGTCACTTTTAATCAGTTTTTGCATTAAAGACACTTCAGGGTTATCTACCTTCATTGTTTTCAGTTTTAATCAGGCTAAGCAATCATTGTTTGAGTTCTTTTCAGGCGAGATTAACATTCCATCCTTTTCCATTCACGCCAAAAGCAATTGTTTTGATTTTCTTTGATACCCAACCACTAGATTTGAATTGCTTTTGAGTCCAGGAAATGAGTTGTTTGGAAATCCTTTCAGGGCATGAATTTATTGATCAGCATATTCCATAGGAAAGTTTAAAATAGTAGTCTTGACAGATCTCCTCTCAAAACATCCCCACCAATCCATGTGCCCTTCCTCTGTTCCAATGTCTCAAATTTGGATCACCTCTCCCGTAAGCAATACACACAACACACACAAAAGATATTCCAAATCAAGTCACCAGTTCTTGAGATATTTGATGGCAAACAAACAAACAGTCAAACAGGTAAAAAACTTTGTTGACGGAGGTAAATATAGTCCCCCAAAAAACTAGAAACCTTACTATGTATGTAATAGGTAGGTGGGGGCCTAGAATTCCAGTTCTGTTCAACACCAGCTGACAATGTAAATTATTTCATTTTTTATTCATACATGCATGTGGACCAAATACACGAAATGTTAAACCTGGTGGCTTAATGTTAAATCATCTCATGATAAAAATGTAGATAACAAGTGACTAAAAAATAACATCACCAATGGTCATAAATTGCGGTAGCTTTTATCTGGAATACCTGGGACATCTCAGAAGAAATAAAGAAAGACACTCAGTAATATAGATGCACAGTTAAAAAGTAACAATCGCGAAACCAGTCCAGTCAATCACTCAACGAGCGAAGAGAATGAATTATGTTTGTTTGATGAGGGCTTAACAGCACCACGAAAATGAGGGTCAAATTGTGCCTGAGAGATTAGATCATTCTAAAGGTAGGAAGGAAAGAAAACAAGGAGAGATTAAGATAAATACGAGAACTAAAAGTCAGAAAGCTGGGATCGAGAGAGGTGGTGCATGGGTGAAAAAAACAAAGTAGAGAGAAGGGGTGGGAGAGGAGGACTAAATATGGCTGTAGAGGGAAGCATGATGATGGAGGAGATAATTTTATCTGGAGGGTTTTTCTGGAAGAACTTGGCAATTGAGTTGTGGGGAGCGAGAAAAGCTCTGGGAAGGTTGTATAGGGGGGAAAACAAGGAGAACCCAATGGACTGTGAAGGTGCAATGGCAATTGCTGCAGAGGGGATGGAGGAGCCAATAAGGAGGTGGGAGTGAGTGAGGTGGGTGTGACCTATTCTAAGACAGGTAATATGAATGTTGTCGACACGAGAGAGGTTGTAGATGGTGGGTTTGATCGGAATGGTGGGCTGGATGACGTGGAATTTGTTATCAATTTAAGAGTCCCATGAGGTTTGCCAGCGGTCACGAACAAGGGAAGAGATGAGCGGTTTGATGTCAAAAAGGGTTTTGGGAAAAGGGGTAGGGGGGAGGTTGAGGGCAAGCTTAGTGGCTGCATTAGCCCTGTCATTGCAAGGGATGCCAACATGGCTGGGTATCCAGAAAAAAAGAATACTTTTCCTGCAGAGGGTGGGGGAAAGGAGTTTCTGGAGGAGGTGGGATGTGAAGTTATCCCATTTAAGATTAAGTAAAGAAATAAGAACAGCCATGGAGTCGTAGAAGATGGCAAAGTGGCTGGGCAGAGAGTACTCAATAAAGTTGAGGGCGAAGATGGCCTTTGCCCCGGCTGAAAAGGTGGACGAGTAGTCGGGAAGTCTGCTACTAAAGGTGATGTCTTGGATGACGGCAGCAGCAGCTGTTTTGTTGCCTTCCTTGGAGCCATCAGTAAAGATGGAGGTGTAGTTTGAGAGTTGGTCTTTGATGTGGTTGTGGAGATTGATGAAGAGGTTAGGGTGGGTTTGGGTTTTGTGATGAGTGGAGAGGCCCAGGTGGATAGAAGGGAGGGAGGTGGCCCAAGGAGGAAAAGTGGGCCAGGAGAAGGTGCCAAGAGTGGCGGGGTTGATGCCGAGATGAAGGTCTGATTTAATGTGTAAGCTAAAGGGAGCGGATAGGGTTTTAGTCCTATCAAAGAGGGTGGAGAAATTGGGGTACCAAGTGAGGTAGTAAACGATGAAATGATTGATGGATTACGCTTTGTTTACATCAAGCAGCAAGCAGTTACGCAGGGATAAATCACTGTACAAGGAAACCCGAAAGTACCGTAGTAGCTACATCACAGGCATAGTCAGCAGAATAAAATATACGTACTGCAATTCATCGGGTCTGTCGTAGAAATTATCACAAAAATTTCTCTTGCAATACACAAACTTACACATACTTGAAGAACAATAAACATTAAATAGATATCAATACATCACTGGAATGTTATGAAATTCTGCATCCGAATTTAAGAGTTTCACAAATCAATTATCATAATCAGGAACAAATTCAAACAATTATCAAAGTTTTAAATGGCAATTGGCATGATATATCAGTAATATACGATGCAGTAAATGTTACACATGACCATTTTGGTGACTCACTTCACTAGACATTGGAATATATCGGTTATTGGAACCAAAAACTTACATTTCCACAGCAAATATGTCCAAATAAGACAATACAGAGTGAAAACTGTCGGTAAAAGTAACCTAATGTTCCACAGAACTAAGAATTTTCAGAGAAATATACTATTTTTAGGACTTTCACTCCCATTGCCCAAATTCACATCTTATCCAACGATTGCCAACAAAGAAGATGGAGAGAAAATACTTAAACCTCAAGTTGAGGCAGAATATTTAAGAAATAAACTGCAATTGCGAACCCATTGTTGAGTAGTAACCAGTAAGCACAAATAATTGGTGCGGCGAAGCCGAGCCCACCATTGTTTAAATATTTGGGTGAGCCGTTTATTACCAACAATGGGCAAGCAAGAGCAGTTTTAATTCTATTCTATGATAAAAACTTAAACTTTAAAAAAAGTAAGAAAATCTGATCAAATTCTGCTGAAGAAACATGCAAAATTACATACACAGTACCGCACATACATCAATTCAGTCCATTTGCATATGAAGACACAGAGAGAATAATTGACGGTTTTTAAACCACCAATTTGTACTTTTATCAAACGAACAAAACTTGATCTTGTAAATGACTCACGATATTTTTTTTTTGCTTTCATCAATTTAACAATGTAATATAAGTATCTTGTAACATAAAAGCAATATTTCAGAAAAAACACATTCTGGTGTATCACTAAAGAATTTTTTTTTGTATAAATTGGCTAGAAAACCAAATAGTAAACAATACAAAAGTCAAAATTATGTCAGTGTCATGTCACTACACTCGTACCGAAGGCCAGCTGTAACAACACTGTGTATGCATTTTGTGAGCAGTTTGGCTTACAAAGCACCCGTGTCCGGCCCGTCAAAGTGTGAAGACTGGATAATGGTAATCTATTTAGGCCTAACGTTAGTTGTTGTTGGAACAGAAACTACTACTGTTCTTGAATAGCGTCTTATTCCCAAATTTGTCAGAATAGGAAGGTTTGAGCAGTTTTGAAGTTGTTGAATATAGCGTTTTAGGTCTAGGGCTTATGCACTGCTAGGCTAGTAACGTTACAAGGCCAGCACTGTGTTGTATAGTTGTTGTAGGTACATGCTGTGGAAATTTCACGCAGCAATTCAATTGTGCTGTAAAAACTGTTTATATTCTTAGACCCTACAAATAAACAAATTTTTTCAGAAAAAAGTCAAGCAGGCAGTGGTACGTTTCATTTCTAGTAATATACTTGTCTGGTGCAAGTACTGTACAAGTATAGCCTTGTTGAACTTGTTGTAGGCCTATAATGTTTAAATTTACAGTTTGCTTTAGTTTTACATTTATTGCATATTCTTTTTTAAACTGTGCACAATGGACAAAGTTGTTGCTCAATTTAATCTGGCATGATAAGATTGTCAACAAGAAGTTTGTCGATGCTAAAATTGAAATTTTAGGTATTTACGGCATAATTTATTATAGTACGTAGAACAATTAGTGAAGAGTTAATTCACGGTTGCTAGGGGTGGTTGCCATGATGAATGTAGGAGTTATTCCACATTAGTAACTGCCAATCCAATGAATAGACAACTGCCTGGTTATTGACTGGGAGGGCCATCATTGGTTAATTTTTTCATCTACTGTCCGTTTGTTGAGTAATACCGGACAGTAGAATTATGAAAATTAGCTTTGTCAGCCAATCAGGTAGCTTAAAATGAATAACCGGGCTGTAGGGGTGATAGAATTGTGGTTTTTCTCCAAAAGGGAGTGGATGGAAAGTGGAATTGGTAGGAATCGGGTAGTCATACCTTAAAATGGTAGAGGAACAATATTTTGTCAAATCATGACTAGATGGATTGGCGTACTAATGCAAAACAAGACACTTTGGGATAAAGGTTGAATGGATAATTTGAATATTATTTAGATACCTTTAACTACAAAATTTGAGGACAGGCTCACTCAAAGTGAGGGCATCTTTATAAACAAACAAACAACGACAGTAAAACAAATATTGTGCACACCCTTAATGAATTTGAGAGTGGTCTTTTATTGGGGGCAGCTAAACTAAAAAGACATGTAACTAAAAAAGGGAGCCCTAACCACTTTGTTGCATGTAAATGATGCATTTTAAAATCTATACCCATGTACCTACCTTATTCATTTTTTCACTACTAGTCTTAAAACAATTGCAACAGAAGTGTATAACAGCTTCACACATTAAACTCTCTTTAATGGAATAAAAAGATTTAAATCCTTCTTTCACCACTTCTTTCACCCTCAATGGTCCTCTATTATAAATACTTATAACTAGCTATATTTAAACCACATACTGACACTCACCTGCACTGTTGTTACACGTGGACTACTTTGGGTGAAAGTTACAAGGGGACCTCGCGCAGTTCTTGTATGCTTCATTAATGTCCCTGCAAATAAACAAGACAAAAAAAAGAGATTGTATAGCAATTCTTTAGAATAGAAACGATAGAGGTAAATTAAAATAAAGATAGAAGTTACTACAATTTTAAATTTAGTTCTAGCTTAGTAGAAATATTTAGAGAGTAACTAGATAGTGTAGTAGTAGCCCAGTGGTGGTACAAGGATCAACTCTCAGTCAGGATGCTGTGCTGTTTTTGAGCAATACACAATATCCCACCCACTCCAGCTCACTCAGCTGTGAAATTACTACCAGTTTTGACTGGGAAAAAAGTGTGATGGAGTGGTGTCCCATCCAGTGAAGACATTTCTCTTCTGCTTAGCACCATGGAAACCGGGTATAAGCACTGGCTCTATCAGCCCTGGATGCTTGATGGCATTGAACTATTAGACATATCTAATGGGTTTAAGTCACAAATATATCAAAATGCAAACAAATGTTTTGAGTGAAATGAGGCTGTGATATAAATGCAAGACTGATTTCAGTCTTTTCCATACAAGTCTGATAGAACTTTCAAGTTCGATATCATTTTAATGGAATAAGATTTTGTAATATTTTCTTCATAATAACGTTCCATTTTTTCCCCTCTTTTAAATCCCACTTGACAGACCACCTGACCACATAACTTATCCATTAACTCAAATCCAGATGACACCCCACCACATGTCATTCCACCCTGTCCACATGCCAACCCGCCCTGTCCACATGCCATCCCGCCCTGTCGCACATGTCAACCCACCCTATGTCCAACATGCAATCCCACTTTCTGTCCCACATGACATTCTGCCCTGTCCACATGTCAACTCACCCTATGTCCAACATGCAATCCCACCTTCTGTCCCACATGTCGTTCCACCCTGTCCATATGCCAACCCGCCCTGTGGCACATGTCAACCCACCCTATGTCCAACATGCAATCCCACCTTCTGTCCCACATGACATTCTGCCCTGTCCTACATACAATTTCGCCCTCTCCCGAGTGACACCCCATCCTCATCTCAATTTTGTTCATCTACCAATCACCATGTATCTACCAATCACCATGTATCTACCAATCACCATGTATCTACCGATCACCATGTATCTACCAATCACCATGTATCTACCAATCACCATGTCTTCTACTACCCAACATTCCAGATGACATTCCACCACATGTCCCTAAAAAAATATACTCAACTTGATATTTTCCCATATAAATCAGATAGTGTTACTTGTTTACCAAATCAAAATCTGTTATGTTTCCTCTCCTTTCATGCCCAGAATATTCTAATTTAAATTCTTTTGAGGCAAGAGGCTCTATTGTTTGACTTTTCTTTCATGAAAGACACAAACATTTTAATTGTTATTCGTGTCAGGAATGCCATTATATAAAATAAACAAACTCCTAAAAAAAAACTGTAACCTGACACTGACGCCATCACCAGAGTGAATAGAAAAGCTCTCAATATTCTTTGAATTGTCAAGCTAACAATAAAGATATTTCTACTCGGAATTAAATGTTCCTCTTGGTAACTAACTCTACCAAAACATTTTATAGCAATCAATACATATTTAAAACATTATTTCTATAATTTTTCTTTACATCTTCAGATCTTTTTACTTACCATCACTACTCAGAGAACCACCATATGATAAAATAGCTGTATACGACGCATCAGGGCGTAGGTCGTAAAATGTTGCATCCCCATCACTGAGGGACAAAACTCTGGAAAACTCGCACTGAATCACGCCGTCAGCATTCGTAAAAAATTGATTACTTACACCTTTCTGCAACGTAATAAGAGCCACAAGAAATGATGTTGCTAAAACTACAATAATATTGTTATTGTTGTTGTTGTTGTTATTATTATCATTAGTAGTAGTAGTATTATGATTATTAAGAAAGCTTAAGTATTTTGAAGAGAAATTGATTCATATGATTAGATATATAATTTAGTTTACTTTACGTTTGTTGAAAATGCATGTACTATATGTTCTATTATGTTGCTGTTAGAATTGTCACATTGTACATATAAAATGACCAGTGGCCTATCAAGTCTTAATAAATTGAATGGAATTGAATGGAATTATTATATTGCGGTGCTTATATAGTATGAGAATATATAGACTCCTGGCCGAGCCGCTATGTTTTGTCCTTCGGCAAAGCTCGTCTCAGCTCCACTGAGGCTGTAAAAAGGAGTTGCTTTGTAATTGACTGGCATTCCTTTCAGGGAAGTCATATGCTCTCATCCAATTGTGCCACGGAAACCGGGAATAAACACTGGCCTAACAAGCCTAATGGCGCAAGAAGCCAACCATCCGCACCTCAAACTAAAACCATTTTCAAGTGCCCATGACTATAGACCTTTTCAAAACGAGTTTAGCTGAACATAATTTATTCAGTACTTCAACCAATCAAGTGCTTTGTTACCCAGCCATTCAGCTGCAGTTTTGTTGGGAAAATTTGTAAGCAGCAATGCATGCACATATTCCCTTCATGTATAATGTACGTACGAGTAATATCATGTGTGAAATGTGCAGACGGCCAAATCCCCAGTATTTGATATGGTCGATAGGATTCCCCCAGTACATGATTGTTCCATTATGGACATGTAATTTCGGCCATGTGACAAATTTGTTTTCCGGAAATTGCCAATGCAGATTTTAAAAGGTCTATGCTATGCAAGGTAGCCAATCATGGCACAGCATGCCGTTAAGCAAATAATTTTGTTGCTCTGTACTCCTAATGCCAATCACCATACAAAGAAGCAGCATGTCCCATTTTCAAGGCATTCTGTGCTAAGAAATAATAATGACTTACACAATACTGAAGAGATAGATATAATTTAAGAAATTTATAAAGTTAATCCAATCAGTACAAAACAGTGCATGAAATTACTTTTACAAATGATGATAACTAATAAAAACAAGTGAACCAAAGAAATACCATATTCGACGTAATAAGCAACCGTGGCACTTACAAAAATAAAATTGCTCCGCTTTTAGGCCCAAAATTTCTTCCTGATAAGTGTCCATGTTCTGGGGTCGCGTACAGTGTGCTATTCGAACTGCACTGTACATATAAGTGAACTGGTTATATACTAGCCCCACAATACCCAAACCAAAACGTGAGCATCACACCCAAAATAAGCAAAGAATCATTAGAAATGGCTCTGCCTAAAACCAGGAACATCTCAACCTGCCTTCAAATGGAGCAGGGCCAGTGGAAGTAAATGTTATATATTTCTTTGTTTCCCAAACCACAAAACTGTATACAGATTCACCTCTCCAAGGCTCCTTCAAGATAACAACTACTCCCATTGGTGTTACATGGTATTTTTAGTGACATACATCTGAATATAATGGCAATCCTTTGTAATATAAGTAGTAACCGTAAACAATGCATGCATTGTTTGTCTTTGCTGCTGGGAAAAGGGCAAATAAACTATGAGTATAGAACTATTTATACCTTAATGTTATTGGGAGGGGAGGGGGTTTTAAAAAAATTTAGTGCCTGTTTTTGCCTCTTTTGTTTTATAAGTATATGTTTATTTATAAGTACAAGAATAAGTTTATGTATAAGTATATGTTATATTTTGTTTTCCATTGTAAAGTACTTGTGAGCCGGCATATTTTGTTCTGAAATGAGCACTTAAAATATATAGTATATAATAATATAATAATAATAATAATAATAATGATAATGATACTAATAGTAATGATAATAACAATAATAATAATAATGATAATAATGATGATGATAATGATAATAATAATAATAATAATAATAATAATAATAATAATAATAATAATAATAATAATAATAATAATAATAATAATAATAATAATAATGATGCAGACTTAATCTTGTTGAATGGTGTGGTTAATTTGTTGCTTTAAAATTGCAGGCCAAATTCTTAAGCAGTGCCTTTACTAATGATGTAGCAAAACTTGAGTATTTTAAGTTTTCAAATTAATCAAATGAATATTGTTATCAGTCAAACAATGTTGGATGGGTGCTTATTAGAGCAGGGGGCACTTATTAGGTCGAATACGGTAAGATATTTACAAAAATCATTCAACTTGCCTTAAACAATACATTACAGAAACTAATTCTAAGCTATTCTACAAGTTTCTAATAAAAATGAAATCTTTTATTAAGTGTAACCATCATCAATGAACTAATGCAAAGTACAGTAGCCTATGTTATGACTGGTATGGTATGGTGAATGGTATTCATGGGCCAAATTCACTGTGATTTGAACCATTTTATCACATTTACATACGAAGGAATGTGGACACACATTTCTAAGCTAATAATGTGAATGTGAATGAAAACAGCAATCTCAAAAATAACAAGGGAAGGGGATTCACACGCAGAGCTTTTAAAAGACAGTCTAGTCAAAGCCTTATAGATTTTGCTCAAAAAGAAATGAAATTATTTCTTCAAATACACTCATTTTTTAATGATATATCATTTTCCCACTTAAAAAAAAACATTGTTTAAGTTTGATTTTCATATAAGTTTTAGAGTTGAATGACTCGAATAATGTCTCCTCCCCCTTCCCCCTCCACCCCACAATTTTCTGCTACATTATAGCAGCATCTACAACTTTTTAAAATAATTATCATCATCATAAAACCATCAACGCAGAACACTACACCTACAACTTTCTCTTCCATGCAAATTCTTACCAGTGGAGCACGTGAATTAGTGTAACCTGTGTTTCTGGATCTCACAACTTCATTATTGGATGTACAAGCATAAACATCACTATTCGCCTACAAGTGGGGAAGAAAAAAACATTCTCATAAAATAGACTTCCTACACCAGTCACTTATTCAACAACTAGCTTTAAAGTGTAGAGGATAAATAAAGTCTGATACAATCCTTATTTCATATGATAGAGGATTAAAATCTACACCAACAAATAAAAATAGCAAGTCAAAATCTTATTCCTACCTCAAGTTATCATGCTTGAAGTTGATATATGGAGGCTGCCATTTTGCTCAAATCCATTATAAAATTCTTGTCAAACATGACTTTATTTACCCAACACTGAGATGGAATGTAATGTATTTTTTTTAAAACTTTGCTATAAAGAGGTGGTTTCAAAATGTTGTGACATAGCTTGTTTTGGTAATATCACATATACACAAAAATGTCCTTGACCCACACAGAAGGAAAACAATTTTTCAAAAGCTAGAAAACTTGGGTCAATGACATCATCGTCTGCATGTTTTAAAATCAAAATGGCTGCTCCCATAGTGGTAGAAATAATTTGTTTAATAATTACAAAAAAATATTTTGGATTGCTTTGTGAATTGTCAAACATGGTCAGAATCTTTTTATTTTTATTTCTATCAAATAAAGTAAAGACTATGTCAGACTTTATGTTATTCTTTATTAGAGCAGGCTTACCTACCTACATTAACAAATGGAATACCTATTGTACTTTCAGTGCATATTCAGTGGCACTTGGTCTTCCGAAATTCCATTCCATTCTTTAGGGAATTGTAAAACTTAGTACTTTCAGTATCGGTTTATTTATATAATTCTTGGTACTTAATTATACCGTTGTTTAGATGCAGTAAAAAGAAATCCCTCATTGTACTTTTTGTAACATCTGTTCCAGGAGTGCAATGTCATTTCAAATTTTATTTTGGATGTCGAGCAGAAGAAATTTGGTTCTCAATTTGTCCTTTTTAAAAAGGATGGTTTTTTGGTAACAAGTTGTATTGAAAACATCCATACAATTTTCCAACTTTTCAGATGAAATATTTTATTTATTAACCCCCACTCTACCACGCGGCGGCGATAGTATCGCCGTTTTCAAACCACCTTTTTCTAAAAATAAAATCGGGACTTTACCAGTCCTATAGGAGTAATCTTGGTATCATTTTAAAGTACTCGCATATTTCTTTCACAAAATGAAACTTTTTCATATAGGTCATATTACAGAATTTTGGGAAAAAATACATAAAAAAAAGTTCAAAAATTGCTAAAAAATGTATAAACAATGTTTGTTTTTTTTTCTTTCAAATCTTACAATAACTTTAAGATCACATTTTTGCTTCAAAATCAAACATGCAAGTCCTAAGACATAATAGTATTGGTTTCTGGTATAATTTTATAATCCCTACTACGTGCAATCTTTTGTTCTGGAGAAATTTCTTCAGAATTTCATGAATTTCTGCCATTTTTGACCCGCTTTTCGCACATGCTTCGTTTAACCGCCGTTCGAAAGCGCTTGAAATTTCCTTTCATTTGATATAACAAAAAATTTAGAACCTGTCCTATAAGAAATATATTGCACCTCTCCAATTTAAACGACTACGTGGTGCAGAGGAAATGTACGCGGCTAGCATGCGAGTGCTCTGGGTTCGAGTCTCATCGTGACCACTGCATAATTATTTTTCTGCTGCAGCTCTTAGGGGTTGTTTGACTTTTATCATTTTTGATGTGTTTTCATTTTTCCTTTCTTTCTAAAAATGATAGATTAGTATCATTGAAAAATAAAATTTCATAAAAAATCTAAATATGTAACACAAATCTCTGTTTTCAACACTGACAAGAAGTTATTCTTCTGCAAAGATTGACCATTTGTCAACCAAATTTAGCCAAAAATTGCTTAGTTTGCATGTTTCCTAAAATGGTTTTAATTACTCAAAAGATAAATATCTTAGCCTCTATTCCAACCAAACTTGTAACGAAAGAAAATAAAAGGAAAGTTGTCAAAAAAGCATATGAAAAAAAGGTTATGAAAATTGGGGTCACTTTTTAAAGCCTTGGTAGAGTAAGAATTAAAAGAAGATTCTTGAATAAGTTCAAATATCTTCTCCAGGTGGAGAGTTTTATATGCCAAAGCAAGGCTACCTCAACGATAGCTATAGGAAAAATTTTAAAAGTGCATTTCAGCACTGTGGCTTTCTGTTTACCTAAGTGTATTGTTACTGTATATAGGATATGCAGTCAAATGCACTGTATATTTTCTTTTTTTTGTTGGTTAAATGTACGGTAGCTCTGAAAAATGTGACTAAATGACCAATTATCTGTAAACATTTTATATTATCTGCATTCACTATCACTGCATTAATTATTAGTATTAATGTGTTTTTGATTTGATGACAATGTGTAATACATGATGGCAAAAAAAAAAAAAAAAAAAAATGTTATCCTAAACAATACCACTTATTAGAGTAGTTTCTTTACATTTATGTTTATCATGTTAACCTTTGGTCACACAACGATGAACGTTTCATTGTTTGTACAATATCAAACCAGAACATCATTAATGTTGAAGCTCAACAATATTTGGATATGGGGTATGGAAGGGGGGTAGTGGTGGGTGTATTAGTCATTGAAACATGTTTTCTTATTTTAATCCTCTTCAGCAAGTTTACCAGCATGTAGTGAGTGTTAATTTTCTTAGGTGGAGATGCTGCTAGGCATGAATTCAGGGCAGTCTAACAGTGAGGTTATATTTCATATCACAATGTATAATGTTAAATTCTGGACCTTTCTGCAAGCGAATATTTTTAAACAAACATATATAAAATTAAAGTGTTTTCTGATTTTCACTTCATACCGATGTCTGCAAAATTATGCTTCTAACAAGAAGTTACAGTACAAGCCTTTTATATAAATTACAATGTGTGTACCAATGGGTGGTGTCATCATGTCTCAGTCGAAGAGAAAAAAAACATTTTGTTACCATAACAAAATATTGGGCATTTATACATTCATATTAAAAAAATGATAAAAGCTGCTTTCTTAGTACATTCAACAGACAAGAAGAAGAAAACAAATACTTTTGCAACATGCAGTGCAAAAAATTGCAACAATTACCAATAAATCACTTTATAGCAATCTGAAAAATTATGCTTCTCAATAAAGTTATGCGCCTTTTTGTATAAATTATAATATGTATTCCAAAGGGCGGTGCCATCATGCCTTGGTTAATTACTGATGTTTTTGCGAGGGCAAAGGTCAATTCCACCACAACATATGTATGGTGAGAACGCACATTTTGCAATCATTACCAAATTTAGAACATTTACACATTAATAAAATGTCAAGTACCCTCCTTCATTGCATACTTTTTATTACATTCAAACAAACAAGAAGAAAAAGCATTACCAGTTATAGTATTACAAAAAAAATATATACCTACTTCTTGTTTCCCTCAAACTAGACTAAACATTTTATAAACGATAATATTTGAAAATAGTACCATCATTTTAAACTTCATTACCGAATTAACTTTCCAATTGGCTGACGAGAGTATAACAACATATTACGTCATGAGATACGGCGTGGATAACATGATTCAACATGATTATCATATCCCATGGCAGTTTCCTGCATATGGCGACCCGTAACCCTGACCAAAGTAACAAATTTCCAATTTATCCATGAAATGTAGACCAATCTTGCCTTTTATGGTATGTTAAATAGACATGTGCAGTTAAATTTAGAGCAGCTCACCCAATCTCGTACCTCTCACAAAACTCCATAAACTAGAGCAAAACAATGGTTAAGGAGTTACAGTACATATACAAGAACACTTGTCTGTATCAGCCTACTTGTTATAAAGTACACAAGCAACACAACTTAGTTTTCTCCTAGGTCCCAAATATGACAGTTCAACTTTGGAACACACCTTCCAGGAAAACATTAAAATATTTTTTTTTAAACACTGCAGCCCAATGTATTAATGACTTCCCTAATTGAGATATGAACTGTATATTGGAATTAATAAAACTGTCAGCACTTGAAAATCAAACAGTCTTTCATACTGTCATAAGTGTTTACTAGAAAGAATATGCAGAGACTTTCCGATATCTTTGCACCATAAGCGGCGATCTCGCCGGGGTGGGGGGTTGGGGTTGGGGGTGGAGGGGGTGTTTTCAAATCATAATCACTGATTTAAAAAGAATGTACTGAAAAGTTTAGGGGTGGGAAAATAGGGCTATACACAAAATGTAATTGATGTGAGGGAGGGGGCAAGTAACACTAATACAAATTATTGGAGGCCATTCTCATACTTTCTTTTGCATAGGACTACTCGTACTGAAGCTGTACAATTCTCAATCAAGGCGTGACCTCTATTAGGCCTACTCGCCCAAAATCGAGGAAATAAAGTTTTTACAAATGTGTCTTTCTATTTTTAATATCATTTCGTGATTTAGTTCATATTCAATCAAAAAACAGATCTCACCATGAAAATTCACAGTAAATCACACAGTAATGGCCACTTCACCATACTGTAGTGTTATTGATGATCTTTCACACAAGTTAGCTCCTTGGCTGTAGATGATTTTGTGAAAGTTACTCGCAAATGCCCTAACCGTTCACTATTATAATACAGTATGCACTGTACAGTGTACAGCTGTACTAAGCTATGCTGAAAAAAGCTGGACCACTCGTCCTTCTTCAGAAGTTTTGATTCAGGAAAATGTTGCTCTTGTTGTTAAGTTTCATTTTAATCTTTCAAAAATATATTAAGATGACACCATATCATGAATAAATAATCATCCATGACAAAAACTCTGTCATATTTGCGGACTAAATCATTATGTCATAACATTATTTTGTATCAGCAGTAAAAAGCAGCCATGTGGTCCATATGGTAAAGACAACTTCCCATACAAACTTCAAAATTCATTCAGACATATGACCAATCCTTTTTAACTTTTATTCTCTTATTTTGGTAGAAAGCATTATAAAATTAAAATTGTATACAAGTTTCTTTAAGTGTAAAATTTTATTTCCCCCCCCCCCCACCCCACTTCTACACCCATTTTTTTTCTTCAGAATGTATATCTTTTGTATTGTAAATTTTTGCATCAACGCCCGATTCCCCACGACTGTTGACTTCTCCCCCCCTCTTGTGGCGTAGCCTCACTTTTTTGAGGAAATTTTCAAAAATTAATTTCTTTTTATATCTTTTTTGCTTTAAAAAAATTGCCTAGAAGTTGGCTAAATTTGAAAAATTGTCTTGAAAGAGGGGTCTAGGACATTCTCGGACCACCTTACTTTTTTTAAGCTAGCAACACCACTACCCCCTTCCACCCCCACCCCACACACACTTTCAATCCATAAATCAGTTTTATTTTTTCACATTGAAAAGGCATCATTATTTATAGGCCTACCAGGGTCGCCGAGAGAATAACAAGGCACGGGAAAAACTAACATTTGGGGTCCTTCATATCTC
>JAIGNY010003785.1:357500-364479 GCA_020152595.1 Chiridota heheva
GGAAATGAATTGTTTGGAAATATTTTCAGGGCATGAATTTATTGTTTGTTTCTTTGTTTGATGATGGCTTAACGGCACCACAACAACGAAGGTCAAATTGTGCCTGAGAGGTCAGATCATTCTAGAGGTAGGAAGTAAAGGAAACGGGGATAATGAGAGAATTTCAAGAACAAAAGGATGAATTTATTGATCAGCATATTCCACAGGAACGTTTAAAATAGTAGTCTTGACAGATCTCCTCTCAAAACATCGCCATTAATTAAGTGCCCTTCCTCTGTTCCAATGTCTCAAATTTGGATCACCTCTCCCGTAAGCAATACACACAACACACACAAAAGATATTCCAAATCAAGTCACCAGTTCTTGAGATATTTGATGGCAAACAAACAAACAGTCAAACAGGTAAAAAACTTTGTTGACGGAGGTAAATATAGTCCCCCAAAAAACTAGAAACCTTACTATGTATGTAATAGGTAGGTGGGGGCCTAGAATTCCAGTTCTGTTCAACACCAGCTGACAATGTAAATTATTTCATTTTTTATTCATACATGCATGTGGACCAAATACACGAAATGTTAAACCTGGTGGCTTAATGTTAAATCATCTCATGATAAAAATGTAGATAACAAGTGACTAAAAAATAACATCACCAATGGTCATAAATTTGTAGCTTTTATCTGGAATACCTGGGACATCTCAGAAGAAATAAAGAAAGACACTCAGTAATATAGATGCACAGTTAAAAGTAACAATGTAAACCAGTCCAGTCAATCACTCAACGAGCGAAGAGAATGAATTATGTTTGTTTGATGAGGGCTTAACAGCACCACGAAAATGAGGGTCAAATTGTGCCTGAGAGATTAGATCATTCTAAAGGTAGGAAGGAAAGAAAACAAGGAGAGATTAAGATAAATACAGAACTAAAAGTCAGAAAGCTGGGATCGAGAGAGGTGGTGCATGGGTGAAAAAAAACAAAGTAGAGAGAAGGGGTGGGAGAGGAGGACTAAATATGGCTGTAGAGGGAAGCATGATGATGGAGGAGATAATTTTATCTGGAGGGTTTTCTGGAAGAACTTGGCAATTGAGTTGTGGGAGCGAGAAAAAGCTCTGGGAAGGTTGTATAGGGGGAAAACAAGGAGAACCAATGGACTGTGAAGGTGCAATGGCAATTGCTGCAGAGGGGATGGAGGAGCCAACAAGGAGGTGGGAGGAGTGAGGTGGGTGTGACCTATTCTAAGACAGGTAATATGAATGTTGTCGACACGAGAGAGGTTGTAGATGGTGGGTTTGATCGGAATGGTGGGCTGGATGACGTGGAATTTGTTATCAATTTAAGAGTCCCATGAGGTTTGCCAGCGGTCACTTAACAAGGGAAGAGATGAGCGGTTTGATGTCAAAAAGGTTTTGGGAAAAGGGGTAGGGGAGGTTGAGGGCAAGCTTAGTGGCTGCATTAGCCCTGTCATTGCAAGGATGCCAACATGGCTGGGTATCCAGAAAAAGAATACTTTTCCTGCAGAGGGTGGGGAAAGGAGTTTCTGGAGGAGGTGGGATGTGAAGTTATCCCATTTAAGATTAAGTAAAGAAATAAGAACAGCCATGGAGTCGAAGATGGCAAAGTGGCTGGGCAGAGAGTACTCAATAAAGTTGAGGGCTTAAGATGGCCTTTGCCCGGCTGAAAAGGTGGACGAGTAGTCGGGAAGTCTGCTACTAAAGGTGATGTCTTGGATGACGGCAGCAGCAGCTGTTTTGTTGCCTTCCTTGGAGCCATCAGTAAAGATGGAGGTGTAGTTTGAGAGTTGGTCTTTGATGTGGTTGTGAGATTGATGAAGAGGTTAGGGTGGGTTTGGGTTTTGTGATGAGTGGAGGCCCAGGTGGATAGAAGGGAGGAGGTGGCCCAAGGAGGAAAAGTGGGCCAGGAGAAGGTGCCAAGAGTGGCGGGGTTGATGCCGAGATGAAGGTCTGATTTAATGTGTAAGCTAAAGGGAGCGGATAGGGTTTTAGTCCTATCAAAGAGGGTGGAGAAATTGGGGTACCAAGTGAGGTAGTAAACGATGAAATGATTGATGGATTACGCTTTGTTTACATCAAGCAGCAAGCAGTTACGCAGGGATAAATCACTGTACAAGGAAACCGAAAGTACCGTGAGTAGCTACATCACAGGCATAGTCAGCAGAATAAAATATCACGTCACTGCAATTCATCGGTCTGTCGTGAGAAATTATCACAAAAATTTCTCTTGCAATACAAAACTTTACATACTTGAAGAACAATAAACATTAAATAGATATCAATACATCACTGGAATGTTATGAAATTCTGCATCCGAATTTAAGAGTTTCACAAATCAATTATCATAATCAGGAACAAATTCAAACAATTATCAAAGTTTTAAATGGCAATTGGCATGATATATCAGTAATATACGATGCAGTAAATGTTACATGACCATTTTGGTGACTCACTTCACTAGACATTGGAATATATCGGTTATTGGAACCAAAAACTTACATTTCCACAGCAAATATGTTGTTTAAAAAGTTTGTTCCACAGAACTGAATTTTCAGAGAAATATACTATTTTTCTTTCCTCCCATTGCCCAAATTCACATCTTATCCAACGATTGCCAACCTAAACCTCGAGGTCTTAACGGGCACCAATACGAAAGGTCAAATTGTGCCTGAAGGTCAGATCATTTTAGAGTAGTAAGGAAAGAGACCAGGGGAAGAATGAGAGAAATTCAAGAACAAAAGCCAGAAAGCTGTGATCGAGAGAGGAGGTGCATGGGTAAAACTAAAAACAAGTAGAGAGGGGTGGAAGAGGAGGATTAAATATGATTGTAGAGGGATGCATGCTGGAGGAAGGAGACTATTTTATCTGGAGGATTTTTTTTTGGAAGAACTCAGCAATTGAGTTGTGGGGGAGCGAGAAGCTCTGGGAAGGTTGTACAGGGGGCAAGCAAGGAGAGCGTGATGGATTGTAAGGATGCAGTGGCAATTGTTACAGAGGGTTGGGAACCAATAAGGAGGTGGGAGTGAGTGAGGTGGGTGTGACCAATTCTAAGGCGGGTAATATGAACGTTATCGATCTGAGAAAGGTTGTTAATGGTGGATTTGATCGGGATTGTGGGCTGGATAACATGGAGTTTGTTATCAATTTGGAAGTTCCATAAGGTTTGCCAGCGGTCACGAACAAGAGAAGCGATAAGCGGTTTGATGTCAGAGAGGGTTTTGGGAAAAGGGGAAGGGAGGAGGTTAAGGGCAAGCTTAGCGGCTGTATCAGCCCTGTCATTGCCAGGGATGCCAACATGGCTGGGTATCAGAAGAAAGAACACTTTTCCTGCAGAGGGTGGGAGAAAAGAGTTTCCGGAGGAGGAGGTGGCAGGTGAGGTTATCCCATTTAAGATTGAGTAATGAAGTAAGAACAGCCTTTGAGTCAGAGAAAATGGCAAAGTGACTAAGAGGAGAGTACTCAATAAAGTTGAGGGCGAGGAGAATGGCCTTAGCCTCGGCTGAAAAGATGGATGAGTGGTCAGGAAGTCTGCTACTGAGGTGATGTCTTGGATGATGGCAGCAGCAGCTGTCTTGTTGCCTTCCTTGGAGCCATCAGTATAGATGGAGGTGTAATTTGAGAGTTGGTCTTTGATTTGGTTGTGGAGATTGATGAAGAGATTAGGGTGAGTTTGAGATTTGTTATATGGAGAGGTCAAGGTGGACAGAAGGAAGGGGTGGCCCAAGGCGGAAAAGTGGGCCAGGAATAGGTGCCGAGAGTGGCGGGGTTGATGCCAAGTTGAAAGAGGTCTGATTTAATGCGTAAGCTGAAGGGGGCGATAGGGTTTTAGTCCTATCAAAGAGGGAGGAGAAATTGGGGTACCTAATGAGGTTGTAAACAGGGTTCTGGGTGTTGGTGAGGACTCTAAAAGCATAGGAGAGGCTAAGCTTTTTACATCTAAGTAGAAAGGGGGTTCGTTGGCTTCAACATGAAGGCTAGTGATTGGGAGGTCCTGTAGGCTCTAGACAAAGCCTGAGGGCTTCATTTTGGATGGTGTTAATGTGGTTGAGGTATGAGTTGTGAGCGACACAGTAAACAATATTGCCATAGTCAAGCTTGGCAATAATGGTGAGCCTGAAAATTTTGAGGAGAGCATAGCGTGTTCGCTCCCCAAGTAGTGTTGGAGAGCAGTCGGAGGAGGTTGAGGGAGCTATTGCATTTTAGTTTCAGGTTGGTGATGTGTGGCTTGTAGGTGAGCTTAGGGGTCTAGAGTTAGACCAAGGAACTTTTGTGTTTTCAACTTTGGGATGCGATTCCCATTGAGCACAAAGTTCGGGTTGGGGTGGAGGTTGTTGAAATGACAAAGTGCATGCAGACTGTCTTGTCTTTGGAGAATCTAAAACCGTTATTGTTGCTCCAGACTTGCAGCTGATTGAGGCTGGTTTGAAGCCTATTTTCAACAATAGGAAAGCTAGGGGAGGAGTAGAAGATGGTGAAGTCATCCACGAGGAGATGCGTTTGATGCTGGGGCTAAAGGTCATTCCCGATGTCATTAATGCTCAGGTTGAAGAGAGTGGGGAGAGGATGCTGCCTTGGGGACGCCTCTTCTTGGGGGCACGGCTTGGAGAGTGGTGTGTCCCCGAACTTGGAACTGCCTGGGTGAGAGGAAGTTTTGAATAAAGATGGGGAGGTGGCCTCTGAGGCCAATGGTGTGAAGTTTCGGGTAATGCCGTATTTCCAAGTAGTGTCGAAAGCTTTCTCGAGGTCAAAAAATATGGCAATGAGGTGTTCCTTTTTGCAAAGGATTCCCGGATAAGCGGTGTCGAGCGTAATTAACTGGTCAAAGGGTATTGCGGCGTTTTGAAGCCGCTTTGGTGAGGGAGAGGATTCTGTTGGTCTCGAGGAACCAGTTTAGTCTCTGATTAATGATCTTTTCCATAATTTACAGAGACAGCAAGTAAAGAGGCGATGGGTGGTAGCTGGTGGGGGACGGTGCTATCCTTCCCGGTTTAAGAGCGGGGATGACAATAGCTGTCCTCCAGATAGGGAAAGGAGTGTGAGGACCAAATGTAGTTGAAGATGGTGAGTAGGGTAGTGGTGGCTTTGATGGGAGGTGTTTCCAGAAACTGATAGGGGATGTTATCTGGGCCCTTGGAAGTGTAGCCAAAGCGTCGCTGATGGCTTGGTTTAATTCAGAAAGAGGAGAGGGGTGTTGTAGCTTTCGGGTTGTCAGAGGAAAAGTGATTCTCGGGCTTCGCCAAGCTTTTGATTTTGAAAGCATTGGAGTAGTTGGTCGAGGCCGAGATGTTGCTAAAAGAGGCGGCGAGGTGGTCAGCGATGTCTTTTTTGCGGTGAGAAGGTCTCCATTCAAGAGAGATGGGAGATGGAAGATTTGCCCTACTCTGCCGTGGAAGCTGTTAACCATTCTCCAAATCTCAAGTTGAGGCAGAATATTTAAGAAATAAACTGCAATTGCGAACCCATTGTTGAGTAGTAACCAGTAAGCACAAATAATTGGTGCGTGAGCTGAGCCATTGTTTAAATATTTGGGTGAGCGTTTATTACCAACAATGGGCAAGCAAGAGCAGTTTTAATTCTATTCTATGATAAAAACTTAAACTTTAAAAAAAAAAGAAAATCTGATCAAATTCTGCTGAAGAAACATGCAAAATTACATACACAGTACCGCACATACATCAATTCAGTCCATTTGCATATGAAGACACAGAGAGAATAATTGGCGGTTTTAAACCACCAATTTTGTACTTTTATCAAACGTAACAAACTCTGATCTTGTAAATGACTCGCGATATTTTTTTTTGCTTTCATCAATTTAACAATGTAATATAAGTATCTTGTAACATAAAAGCAATATTTCAGAAAAAACACATTCTGGTGTATCACTAAAAATTTTTTTGTATAAATTAGCTAGAAAACCAAATAGTAAACAATACAAAAGTCAAATTATGTCAGTGTCATGTCACTACACTGCATACGAAGGCCAGCTGTAACAACACTGTGTATGCATTCTGAGCAGTTTGACACAAAGCACCCGTGCCCGCCCGTCAAAGTGTGAAGACTGGATAATGGTAATTTATTTAGCTCAACGTTGGTTGTCGTTGGAACAGAAACTACTATTGTTCTTTAATAACGTGTTATTCTCAAATTTGTCAGAATAGAAGGTTTGAGCAGTTTTGAAGTTGTTGATATATAGCGTTTTAGGTCTAGGGCTTATGCACTGCTAGGCTAGTAACGTTACAAGGCCAGCACTGTGTTGTATAGTTGTTGTAGGTACATGCTGTGGAAATTTCACGCAGCAATTCAATTGTGCTGTAAAAACTGTTTATATTCTAGACCCTACAAATAAACAAATTCTTTCAGAAAAAAGTCAAGCAGGCAGTGTCGTTTCATTTCTAGTAATATACTTGTCGGTGCAAGTACTGTACAAGTATAGCCTTGTTGAACTTGTTGTAGGCCTATAATGTTTAAATTTACAGTTTGCTTTAGTTTTACATTTATTGCATATTCTTTTTAAACTGTGCATATCGGACAAAGTTGTTGCTCAATTTAATCTGGCATGATAAGATTGTCAACAAGAAGTTTTATCGATGCTAAAATTGATATTTTAAGTATTTACGCCATAATTTCTTATAGTTCGTAAGAACTATTAGTGAAGAGTTAATTCACGGTTGCTAGGGTGGTTGCCATGATGAATGTGGAGTTATTCCCACATTAGTAACTGCCAATCCAATGAATAGGCAACTGCCTGTTTATTGACTGGGAGGGCCATCATTAGTTAATTTTTCATCTACTGTCCGTTTGTTGAGTAATGGACAGTAGAATTATGAAAATTAGCTTTGTCAGCCAATCAGGTAGCAAAATGAATAACCGGCTGTAGGGGTGATAGAATTGTGGTTTTTTTCTCCAAAGGGAGTGGATGGAAAGTGGAATTGGTAGGAATCGGGTAGTCATATAAAATAGTAGAGGAACA
>JAIGNY010003789.1:0-175000 GCA_020152595.1 Chiridota heheva
ATGATGTATCAAATACTTATTATGATGTATCAAATACTTATTATGATGTATCAAATACTTATTATGATGTATCAAATACTTATTATGATGTATCAAATACTTATTATGATGTATCAAATACTTATTATGATGTATCAAATACTTATTATGATGTATCAAATACTTATTATGATGTATATTATATATAATAATTATATAATAATTATTGTCACAAATATTAAAAGGTTCAACACTTTGAGAATTTGTTACAATTGAATTTAATTGATCTGATAAATAAAATGTAGACAGTTTTCAGTATTCTACGTTCAATTGAGTCAATGATATTTTCTGTATAAGTCTCTTGCCTCAAGAACCCACTAAAGCTAGAATTTCTACAATTCAATTTGATGGTAGACCCTAACTATATATTTTTTTTCATGCAAAACAAGACTTGAAAATGACAACTTAACATTTCATCTTCGCTTGATATCACCTTTACTACTCTTTTGAACATTTTTGTGACAAAGTTGAGCTTCGACATCATTGATGTTCTGGTATATAGTAATTATTGTTACAAATATTAAAAGGTTCACTATTTGATAATTTATGTTATAATTAAATGTTGTTAATCTGATAAATAAAATGTAGACAGTTCTCAGAATTCCATGTTCAATTGAGTCAATGACAATTTTTGAATAAGTCTCTTAGTACAACCCACTAAGCTGGAATTTCTACAATTCAATTTCAATTTGATGATTATAGTTACAGTTTAGGGAGTGATGTGCGGCAGTGGTGAAACTAGCCAGTATCAGTATCAAGGAGGGGTGGGGGCAGGAGGGGGTTATGACAAGGGCAAAAGGTAACCCTTCTTAAGTACTTTCTCTCTGAGAACAATCCTGGCTGGCTACGGACCTATTCCTGTCCTGAATGAGTCCTTGAGCAGACATTTTATTCCACTTGTTTTGTCTACCCAGCTGTAAATACAATCAGTGTTGCTGGGGATTCGACTGTCATCCAGGGAGTCATTGTTTTTCATCTGCTTACCCCATCAGTAGCGGCGCCATGAGGAAGGGGGCATTCACCTACGAGATTGCTTTCCTCCACTTGCCTCCAGAAAATTTGTAAAGTGACATGTCTTGTCCGATTTATAGGCCTTTACCCCATGAGACAAAATTTCCCCTCTTGCCCCCTTCCCTCTCATGATAAAAATCCTTGCGCCGCCACTGCGCCCCATTGAAACTGGGGAAGAGCTTACATTGCCATTGAGTCATAGCTCGGAAAGGATTGATCATTTTAAGATTGTACTTGTTTCTGGAGTAACACCATCCTTCAAGTCCCTCCCCTTCCCACACCTCCCATACCTGTGGAATATCATCCTTTAACTCCCTCCCCTCCCACACCTCCCATACCTATGGGGTCTTCACCCTCCTACTTTAAAAAATGTAATGTAATCAAGGTCTTTCGAAACCCCATTTGTTTTCTAATTGACATCAAAAGTCATGGATGGATCCCCAACTGTTTGGATGGCTATCCCCTTCTCCTGTCCCTAACCCCCACTAACGAATAAAAACTCAAAAATAAATAAAAGACACTTAACTTTCATTTTTACTTACATTATTTTCATTTTCTGACTCTCACAATTTACGTGACTCTTGTCTTATAATACAAATCTTTAATTTCAATTTAAATACTTTCTACTGGTCAACTTAATCAATTTCTCAGCATATCCGGATATTACCTATCCAGATCCAAACGTTTCTAGTCCATATTTTGGTGAATCCAGTCCACGTAGTTATACACACGAGCGTATACACCTGGGTTTCTGGCGTCAGCGCATCCGTATCCCCAGCTAACAACGCCAGCCAGATCCCAGGTACCATCGCGACGCTTGCAAACAAACGGGCCACCAGAATCTCCCTGCAAAGAAATATAGAAGTCAAATAATGAGAGAAAGGTTTGCCGAGACATTTGATACTTTACCTGTTCGTGGGTGTGTAACATAAGAAGGAGAACACACAATCTGAATGGGAAAATGATAGGGATAGAAGCATGAGCCGGATTTGTCCATCGGAAGTGGAAGCAAAATTACACACACGCGCGCGCGCACACACACACGCAACAAAAATGGGGGGAAATCATGACATGAAATTATAACATGCGATACAAAAATTCACAGAATATATACAGAACATGTATATGCAATTACTTCCTTGCACCCCCAAATCCCGTCAATGGATATAAATATTAGTGACCAATAACAAATTCTGCCTCCCCCTGTGAGGCAACACGAGCCCATTCCCCTCAACCCCCCCTCCTTTTCCTTCCTCATCACATTTCATATTCATAACATTATTAAATGAGGGAAATTGAAAAACTTTCTTATGGCCTATATGCAAATGAACTCACCTGGCAGGAATCTTGACCTCCCTCTGCATATCCAGCACAGATCATGTTGTCCGTGATCTCACCATTGTACCACATGCGTGAGTTGCACGTGTCAGTCTCGATGATTGGCACCATGACTTCTTGCAAATCGAGGTCGTCAATCGCAGCTGCAATTAGAAGGTTGTATAGCATTACCAATATAACTTGGTAATATCACTTGTTGTTTTATCATGGAACGAGGAGGTGTGGATTTTCTTATTTGGACCCTTTTAAAAAAAAAAAAAAACGTTTTAAGTGATGACATCAAAAGTCATGATTAAACAACCCATCCCATACCACCCTTGCCCATCCCCTGCCAACCTTCCCCCTCCTCTACACACACACACACACACACACACACACACACTTATGTATGTTGGCTACATTTAATAGACCCACTGGATAAAGGAATACATACAGTATCGAAAGGATAAGATTTCACCAGGCGAAGAGTTGAGATACTCTTAACAAGAAAATTGATCTCAAAGGTAGTTGTTATAGATAAAAAAAAATACAAGCAAGATCTTTCCGTGTTAGTTAGTTACAAATAGTGCATTGACCTGATTGGGTTAGACTACTCCATTTACCTTTCATCAAATCATAACCTTGCACAGTCCACCGTCTCCGGATTTTCAAATATTGTATGGGAAAGTATCATATAAATGCTAATCCAGCCCCTAAACTTTGACGCACTCTGGGAGACCCAGATTTCCTAATATTGTGGGGAAAAGTATCATATAAATGCTAACCTAGCCCCCAATCTTTGGCGCACTCTGGTAGCCCCAGATTTACTAATATTATGGGGAAAAGTATCATATAAATGCTAACCCAGCCCTCAAGCTTTGACGCACTCTGGAAAGCCCCCTCACACACCCTCCCACAAACCTGATGAGCGTTATCCCGTCCGTAAAGTCAAAGTCTAAATTGTTGGGCATATTAGAAATATTTTCTATTACCCAATGATAGTATCCCCCCCTACTCATGAAGTATTATAAAATAACAGATGACGAACTAAGATGAGTTAGTCATCCCTGACCACACACACACAAATAATAATAATAAACCCAAACTAACACAGCCATCCCGAAGAAAAACAAACAAAATTAAATTTACCTGAATTGGTAACAAACTTGTCAATGTTGACTTTAGAATTGTCAACAACCACTCACTTATAGGTGTAGGGACACGTTTTTACCACCCCTCCACTTTACAAGGTTTGCGACGTGTTGATAGCAACGTGACTTTCATTCTATTCGCTCGAACTTTTCGTTCCGATTCACTTTACCTTGCACTTTACTACCTACATTTTGTTTTGTATCTTCATTTCCCGAAATTTTCTCTCTGTGGAGAGGTGTCTGCTTTCGGTGAGATCTTTCTTTTGTTTTCCTTCCCTCCCGTTCTGACCAGGCTTTCGCGCCTTATCGTTACCTGTACAGCGGTTCTCTTGTAGTAGTTCCGCGATTATTATTTGTTTCTTTCTAGTTGCCTCGGTCTCTCGGCCCTTGGGTTTTTTCCATCAAGACGAAACACTTCTGCCTTTATCCTCCCCCCCTCGATCCACCTGCTACCTCTATTGACCTTCCTTTAGCCCAAGTTTCCAAAAGTCTAATAGTACAGTTTTCCCTTTTCTCATACACAAGGCGCTCCAAGGCCTTGTCGGTACCCTCCCCAAGGTCTCTACCCTCAGATGCGGCGATCTCCTGGTGCACTGCATCAGGGAAACTCAAGCCACCACCTTCCTCACCGTCATTAATCAGAGACTAAACTGAGTCTTTGAGACCAACAGAATCCTCTCTTCTCACCAAGCGGCTTCCGGAAACATCGTACTACCCTAGACCAGTTAAATACACTCAACTTCGCTATCCAAAAATGCAAAAAAAATAACACCTCATTGCCATCTTTTTCGACCTCGAGAAAGCTTTCGACACTACTCGAAAATACGGCATTATCCGCAAACTTTACACCATCGGCCTCAGAGGCCACCTCCTATCTTTATTCAAAACTTCCTTTCACCGAGGCAGTTCCAACCCCTACCCCCAAGAAGAGGGCGTCCCCAAGGCAGCATCGTCTCCCCCACTTTCTTCAACCTGAGCATGAAGGACATCGCGGACAACCTTGGCCCCAACATCAAAGGTGCCCTCTCTGTGGACCACTTTACTGCATTCTACTCCTCCCCTAGCTTTCCTATTGTTGAAAATAGGCTCCAAACCAGCCTCAATCAGCTGCAAGTCTGGAGCAACAATAACGGTTTTAGATTCTCCAAAGACAAGACAGTCTGCATGCACTTCTGTCATTTCAACAACCTCCACCCCAATCCGAACTTAAATCGCATCCCTAAAGTTGAACACACCAAGTTCTGGGTTTAACTCCAGACCCCAAGCTCTCCTACAAGCAACACATTATCAACCTGAAACAGAATGCAACAGCTCCCTCAAGTTCTCCATCTCCTCTCCAACACCACTTTCATTGAGCCGCCAGCTCTCCTCCAAATGTTCAGGCTCACTATTCGTGCCAAGCTTGACTACGGCAATATTGTCTACAGTGTCGCTTACAACTCTTACCTTAACCACATCAACACCCCAGGCTTTGTCTGGGTGCCTACATGACCTCTCCAATCACCAGCCTTCGTGTTGAAGCCAGCGAACCCCCCTTTCTACTTAGGTGTGTAGGTGTAAAAAACGTAGCCTCTCCTATGCTTTTAGAGTCCTCACCAATACTCAGAACCCTGTTTACAACCTCATTAGGTACCCCAATTTCTCCACCCTCTTTAATAGGACTAAAACCCTATCCCATCCCATTAGCTTACGCATTAAATCAGACCTCCTTCGTCTCGGCATCAACCTCGCCACTCTTGGCACCTTCTCCTGGCCCAGTTTTCCTCCATGGGCCACCCCTCCTTTGTATCCACCTGGGCCTCTCCACTCATCACAAAACCCAAACCCACCCAACATCTTCCATCAATCTCCACATCCAAATAAAAGACTAACTCTCAAACAACACCTCCATCTATACTGATGGCTCCAAGGAAGGCGACAAGACAGCTGCTGATGCCGTCATCCAAGACATCACCCTCAGTAGCAGACTTCCCATCTACTCATCCATCTTTTTAGCTGAGGCAAAGGCCATCCTCTTCGCCCTAAAACTCTCCGCTCAGCCACTTTGCCATTTTCTCCGACTCCAAGGCTGTCCTTATTTATTTACTCAATCTTAAATGGGATAACTCCACATCCCACCTCCTCCTCCGGAAGCTCCTTTTGCCCACCCTTTGCAGGAAAAGTATTCTTTCCTTCTGATACCCAGCCATGTTGGCATCCCTGGCAATGGCAGGGCTGATGCAGCCGCTAAGCTTGCCCTAAATCTCCCTCCTACCCCCATTTCCCAGAACCCTTTCTGACATCAAACCGCATATTGCTTCCCATGTTCGTGATCGCTGGCAAACCTCACGGGACTCCCAAATTGATAACAAACTCCACGTCATCCAGTTCTCCATTCCGATCAAACCTACCATCCACAACCTCTCTCGTGTCGACAACGCTCATATTACCTGTTTTAGAATAGGTCACACCCACCTCACTCACTCCCACCTCCTTATTGGCTCCCCAACCCCTCTGCAACAATTGCCATTGCCCCCTCTCAGTCCATCACGTTTTCCTTGCTTGCCCTCTGTACAACCTTCCCAAAGCTTCCCTTGCTCCCCAAAACTCTATTGCCGAGTTCTTCAAGAAAACCCTCTGGATAAAATTATCTCCTTCCTTTATCATGCTTCCCTCTACAATCATATTTAGTCCTCCTCTCCCACCCCCTCTCTTTACTTTTTTGTTCTTGTTTTCACCCATGCACTTCTCCTCTCTCAATCCCAGCTTTCTGAATTTCAGTTCTTGCATTTCTCTCAATTTCCCCTGTTTTCTTTCCTTCCTACCTCTAGAATGATCTAAATTTTCAGGCACAATTTGACCCTCGTTGTCGTGATGCCGTTAAGCCCTCATCAAACAATCAAAACCTCCACTTTTCTAAAAAATGACAAAAGTACCGCTTTTGACAATGAAAAGTGCCCCTCAATCAATTCAATTGCTGTCAAATGTGCAAGAACTGGTAGAATTTGCGCACACAAAAATAATACAAAGTACCTCTTTCAAAATGAAATCTCTTTAATTATGACCCACTAGTAGGAAACTGGCAACTTTTGTCAGTCCCATTTATGGGGGAATGTGTTTCCATTGGAAAAGTTCCCCTTTTTATAAATAAAGTGCCCCTTTTACTTTACTTTATTATCTACGTACATGCAGGCGGACATGCATATGTCGAGTCATGCCCCCACCTTTTTTAAAGCTTCTTACACCTCTGCACCCACTCATGCAAATTAAAACCATTTCACTTATCAACAACCCTGCTTTGAGAAAAGGCAAAACTACAAATACCAATCTATGTGAACTTTTTGGTCAACTTCAAATTTAGCTGACACATACAGGAAGTCAAAGCATCACTACCAGATAGGCATTGAAGATAAGAAATTGCCTGATATGACCCCTGATTCCCCACCTCCATCCCAGATTGTTCAATCAGATACACTTACTTTCCTGATCACCCCATCCAGTTACCCAACACTGAGACCCGGCAGGGTAGTCGTTTGTGGGAAGACAGGCAAATCCGACGTAGTCGCTTTCGGTCACTGGACGGTCAAGCTTAAGAAGGGTGATGTCATTGTCGAGGGTCCTGGTGTTGTAGTCTGGGTGAATGATAATCTGGGACAAACCAAAGTTCTCCTGGGTAGCATCCGTTGTGTCGCGATTGTAAGAGCCAACAGTGATGATGTAATTATTCATGTCTCTGTAGTTGCTATACAAAATGAGAATATAAATATGGTGTTAGCTTGGATGTTGCAGGTGGACATACTCTTCCCATCTATTGGAGATGTCTAACCCCACTTCAGATACAAAAGAGAATATAAATATGGTGTTAGCTTGGATGTTGCAGGTGGACATGCTCTCTCCATCTATTGGAGATGTCTAACCCCACTTCAGATGAATAAGGAAAACAATTGTGACTTCACCGTTTCTGATGAAATGATCTTTGTACTTGTTTTATTTAAAGGACTAGCTCAGGGGTCAAGCAAGTCCATCTTATATGAAAGAAGACTTCAAACTGTCAAAGAAACCAAATGGTAAAGAAAGCATTCAAAATCTTATTTTGTTAAGGAGATATTTAAGTTTAAAGTTTGCTATCATTTGTGTAGAAGTGACTTAAATCAAGACTAGATGTGATGTCACTGCCTGAGATTACTCAAATTCTTTATGTAATCAATCATATTTTGTCTATCGGTTGTGTGGTTTATAAACCAGTGGCATAACTAAGAGGGAAGCCTCCCCCAACCCAATCCCTTTAAAAAAAAGAACATTATTTAATACCCCTTCCCCTTCCTTCCCGCATCACGACTGTTAAAATACATTGGATACATCACGAAGGTAGTAATTTTGTAGTTAATTATAAATTACCACCTGAAGAAAGTTCAAGGGCAAATAATTGAAAAAAGAAAAATGTCATTAACAATTGTTAGAATGTGAGGATAAAGGCGCCAACTTTATATAGTAGTCTTACTACATCAGTCATTTCTACAAAGATAAGGCAGGGCTTTACACTTGAATATCTCCTTAACTGAACAAGATTATTAAACGGTTTCTTCACCATTTTGTTTATTTTGAAGTCCTTTTCTAAGTCTTTATCGAATGTTTTAACTTTTGCGCTGCAGCAATCGTAGGCCAATATTGCAATACGCAAGGACGAGAGCTACACCAGTGCGCTGGAGCCAGGGGAGATCAACCCTGCCAGTGATTTCAAGGGGGAAAGAAGTGCCCTCCATTTGACAAGAATTGCTCTTCATAGCATTATGTTTTTATTGCAAACACCCTGGCTGTATATAAACACACTGATTCTATATAATATATGGCTATATATAAACACCGATTCTATATATAATATATGGCTTTATATAAACATACTGATTCTATATATAATATATGGCTGTATATAAACACACTGATTCTATATATAATATATGGCGATATATAAACACACCGATTCTATATATAATATATGGCCATATATAAACATACTGATTCTATATATAATATATGGCTATATATAAACATACCGATTCTATATGTAACATATGGCTATATATAAACATACTGATTTTATATATAATATATGGCTATATATATACATACCGATTCTATATATAACATATGGCTATATATAAACACACTGATTCTATATAATATATGGCTATATATAAACATACCGATTCTATATATAATGTATGGCTATATATAAACATACCGATTCTATATATGATATATGGCTATATATATACATACCGATTCTATATGTAATATATGGCTTTAAATAAACATACCGATTCTATATATAATGTATGGCTATATATAAACATACCGACTCTATATATAATATATGGCTATATATAAACACACTGATTCTATATAATATATGGCTATATATAAACACACCGATTCTATATATATTATATGGCTATATATAAACATACCGATTCTATATATAATATATGGCTATATATAAACATACCGATTCTATATATAATATATGGCTATATGTAAACATACCGATTCTATATATATTATATGGCTATATATAAACATACCGATTCTATATATATTATATGGCTATATATAAACATACCGATTCTATATATAATGTATGGCTATATATAAACATACCGATTCTATATATAATGTATGGCTATATATAAACATACCGATTCTATATATAATATATGGCTATATATAAACATACCGATTCTATATATAATATATGGCTATATATAAACATACCGATTCTATGTATAATATATGGCTATGTATAAACATACCGATTCTATATATTGTATATGGCTATATATAAACATACCGATTCTATATATAATATATGGCTATATATAAACATACCGATTCTATATCAGATATATGGCTTTATATAAACGTACCAATTATATATATAATATATGGCTTTAAATAAACATACCGATTCTATATATAATGCATGGCTATATATAAACATACTGATTCTATATATAATGTATGGCTATATATAAACATACGATTCTATATATAATGTATGGCTATATATAAACATACTGATTCTATATATATATTATATGGCTATATATAAACATACCGATTCTATATATAATATATGGCTATATATAAACATACCAATTCTATATATATTATATGGCTATATATAAACATACCGATTCTATATATAATATATGGCTATATATAAACATACCGATTCTATATATAATATATGGCTATATATAAACATACCAATTCTATATATATTATAAGGCTATATATAAACATACCGATTCTATAATGGCTATATATAAACATACCAATTCTATATATAATATATGGCTATATATAAACATACCGATTCTATATATAATATATGGCTATATGTAAACATAAATTCTATATATAATATATGGCTATATATAAACATACCGATTCTATATATAATATATGGCTATATATAAACATACCGATTCTATATATAATATATGGCTATATATAAACATACCAATTCTATATATAACATATGGCTATATATAAACATACCGATTCTGGCACTCAACTCTTACAAAAAGTCCAGATCTGGCTTTAATAAAGTTTATATCTGGGTAAATAAAGTTTGATCTGGCCAGATACAGCCAGATATAACCTTGATTAAACTCAATTTGATACACAAATAAAGTTTGATCTGGCCAGATACAGCCCGGCAGATATAACCTTCATTAAACTCAATTTGATACACAAATCAATTTTGATTTGGCCAGAAAAAGCTAGATATAACCTTCATTAAAATCCATTTGATACACAAGTTTGATATGGCCAGATCAAGCCAGATCTGGATATTATATCTGGCCAACATCAAATTTGATCTGGCTTAGATTTCTTTATCTGACCCAGATATAAATTCCAGATCTGGAATTTATATCTGAGCCAGATCTGGAATTTATATCTGGATTGTTTTTTCCTTAAATTATGAATTATAGGACCTAATATGCTGTCTTATACGGCAATGTTCTTCAACCATTCCTACGGATGCGTACTCGATTCAGTTTCTCATTATGTTTTGACTCAAGTGACGTCATTGAATCATTCAAGGTGTTTCCTGATGGGAGGGAAAGGGAGCGAGGGGGCACATCACCCAATATTTTGACAGATTTTTCAAGTCGACATTAATTGGTCATATCACAGCTGATGATGATTTTTCCGTATTCAGAAATGCCAAGTCGAGAAGTGGGCATACACATATACTACCAATTGCCGACCCACCCATACATTTGTTCTGCAGGAAAAACAACAACAATTTACCAGACGATAATGTACCTTATCAGTTTATACGCCAATGTTTTCTAAACATGATTTGTAAATTTTCTGATTCAAGACCGCGATATTTTCAGTCATGACTTTTTATTTGCAAGGGGCGGTGGGGGCTCCGTAGTTTTTATTATTTTTTACATTCGTTTAATATTTTCAATGGGGCGTCACTAATGGTGAAGTGGCATCATAGTAGAATGGCAATGGACTGAAGAAGCTACTTACTAAAAGCAGTGTGCGGCTGTGACGACCCACTGCCTGTTTATGAGGGTGCCCCCACACGTGTGGTAATCGGATCCGAAGCGAGGAATTGAACGGATGCCCACTTGCCATGGCCACGCCCCATGAACTGCGTCATTTCCGCCAACAATCATGGTGCGGTATGGGTTGATGGAAGGCTTGCCGCAATCTAAAGAAATATATAAGAATCATTAAAGATTATGAACCACTTGCCAATTAAGGGTCACGGGTACATACTTTATATGTAGAAGAAACTGCGTGTTAATCTGAGTAGATCAGCCGTTAAAGGATTAGTTTAGAGGTCAAGCAAGTCTATCTCAAATGAAAGAGGACTTCAAAAGAAACAAAATGGTGAATAAAGCGTTCTGAAATCTTATTTCTGTTTAAAGTTCTGACTTATCTGTGTAGAAATGACTGGTGTAGTAAGTTTACTATGAAGCTTGGTGCCTTCATTCTCACATTCTTAACAATGTATTGTAAAGAAAATTTATTTAACTATTTTACTATTTGAATTATTTTCCCTCAAACTTTCTTCAGGTGATACATTACTTAAACATAATTACCCTTACAAGATTCTGTTTGACTACTTTTCTGACATATCCAATGGTTTTTATTATTAAACCACAAAATCCCTGGACAAAATACGATAGCATACATAAGACTTTTAGGAATCTGAGGCTATGACATCACAACTATTAGGCTGATTTTAATCGTTTCTACACAAATTATACCTAACTTGAAACTTTAATATCTCCCTAACGGAATAAGATTTTTAAATGCTTTCTCCACCGTTCATCATTTTGTTTCTTGAAGTCCTGAAAGTTTCATATAAGATAGTCTTGCTTGACCACTGAACTAATCGTTCAATATTTATGAAAATGTATTCATTTTAAATAAATTAAATCTTATATGAATAGCTTTTGAGTTATGACTGTTCAACATTTGAAGCCTTTTTGACTATACAAAAAAAAAAACGTGTGAACACGCGTGAAAGGGAAGACAAGACAATATTATTTTTACTTGCAAATCCAAGACAATGTTTGTTTTTCTTTGTAAAGTAATTGCCTTTTTTAATTAATTGCCTTTTTTAATTAATTGCTTTTTTTCTTCAAATTATTGGAAAGAATTTGTATTTAGTTATTGAGATAATAAAACAAAAAATGCATTTTACAAACGGATGCTTTGCCAATGCATTTTACAAACAGATGCTTTGCCAATGCATTTTACAAACAGATGCTTTGCCAATGCATTTTACAAACAGATGCTTTGCCAATGCATTTTACAAACAGATGCCCTGTCAATACATTTCACAAACAGATGCTTTGCCAATGCATTTTACAAACAGATGCTTTGCCAATGCATTTTACAAACAGATGCTTCGCCAATGCATTTTACAAACAGATGCTATGCAATGCATTTTCATTTTAGGCAGTTAGAAACTAATATCTCGGATCTGTAATTACGTCATCACACTGCATGTACACTGCAAGGTTAATTTTCAACACACTCATAACAATTTTGTAATGCAATAACTAGCCGTTCCTAAACGGAATAAACTATAAGGCATAGTCCTTTCACCAATCAGACTGTAAGAGACCTATACCATATGAATGGAAATTCACGAGAACATTTATTTAAAGGGTCATTTCAGTGGTCAAGAAGTTCATCTCATTACGTAAGAGCACTTCAAAAGAAACAAAATGGCCATGGTGACGAAACTACTTCAATATTATCTAATTTCTTAAAGGAGATATTCAAGTTTAAAGTTCTGCCATATCTATGTAGAATGATTGGTTTCGTGTTACTAATATGGAAAATTGGCCCCCAAATCCTCACATTCTTAGCAATTTTTAATGTATTTTAAAGAAACTTCTTTACTATTTGAATCATTTTCCCTCGAACTTCCTTCAGGTGAATTATACTTACAAGATTCTGTTGTACCCGGTTCTTTCCTGACATATCCAATATTTTTTCTAAGTCACAAAATATAATAAAACACATAAAGACGTTGAGGAATCTGAGGATGTGATGTCACAACTAGTCTGATTTCAGTCGTTTCTACAATACCAAAATTAATCTTCATGTTAACTGAATAATTTTTTGGAATGATTTCTTCATCATTGTGTTCGTTTAAAGTCCTCTTTCATATAAGATGGACTTGCTTGACCCCTAAAATAATCCTTCAACTTAAGTATGGAACTGTGAAGAGGTGAAGCAACAAATAAATATATTTAAATAATTGTTACCTGCATTGGCAAAAGCGACCAAGATGGCCAGAACAAGACCTTGGCAGAGCATTTTGACTTGATTAATTCTAACTGTCAGGAGAAATGAATTCGCATCCCCTTCTGCACTGTTTTTTATATGCGTAAAGTTATCACTTTAAGAGGATTAAGAATGGATATACTGATAACACAAAACAAAGTGCAGATTAAGTGAGCTCAAATGGAACAGGTGCTCCATTTTCCTAAAAGAAATAATTCTGATCCGGCATGACCATCTTATAAGAGAAACAGGGTGATGAAGGTCGTTTTCAGAAATCGGTCGGGGTAATCGGTTTTGGAACCAAAGAGCTTCTATGTAGAAGCTCTTTGTTGGAACCCTCGTCATTAATAATGTGACGGTATACCTCTAAACAGACGTTTTCCTAAAGGAATATTCCCATGGATTTTTATTTTTTCATGTATGATAGAGAATCTTTTCTGAAACATAGCTAATATTTTATTCTGCCTAGAAGTTACGAAATTTTAAAGTATTTTGAATTTGGACAAAAGGGACTGATTGGCATCATCTGTGATGCCATAGAGACAATTTCAACAAAACGTCTTTTTGTATTTCTTTAAAAATTATTTGCATTTTTTTCTCATTGAAAATGTGATGTTACACCAAGGAAAAACAAAAAATTTTCTTGTAAATTATATATTCCACCCTATCTCTATAATGAACCAAAAATGCTGTTCGATAATGTAAAACAAGTGTGATTAAATTTATGAGAAATACATAAGACTGTGCTGGAATTGCCTTGATGACATCATCAAGCTGAAGGACATATACTGTACGAGGTGTTTTTAAGAACATTTTTCTACTCTTTAATTGTTACAACTTATGAACGGAATAAGATATTAACATAGTTTTTTCACCACTTTGTTTTTATAAATATTTTATATCATATATGTAAAATTAAAATCCATGGGAATATTCCTAATTTAAATGCAATGCAATATCTCCGATAAGTATAACCAATGCACTTTGATTGCATAGAATAAAGAAAATGATACATATTTTAATTAAAAAACCTTATGAATGAAATAAAACAATGAAAACAACTTGAAAACATTTGTCGCCAAAATTACTAACATTTTTCCTTATTTTTCTTTTTTCTCGACACTTGAACAGACATATGAAATGGGGGTGAAACGTCTAGCTATTGGATAAGTTAAGATGAATAATTTCACTTTTAAAATTCCTCCCAAAGAAAACATTTCTACAATCTAACATTTATATTGCATTAGGTGCAAATGTTAGGATGGCAATTGGCATCATTGGTAATTGAGCAAAATGGTTACCTCCATTGTGCCTAAAAATTCCATCATTTATGAAGCTTCTCTCGGATCGTATGATTTATATAATTGTTGAGAAAAAAATGGGGATGTGACGTCACTCTCCTGTAACAGACTTTCTACATCAGTCATGGCTTTTCGTACAAGTTTATTTTAACATTAATAATCAGCATCTTTGTTTCTCATGCCCATAGCAAGCAATGGTTCCCCGCCGCCCACCCCTACCCTTCTTTCCCCACCCCCTTCCTTTCAAAACAAACTAACACATATATATCTAACATGGAGAATCTGCCCATCTTGGCCAGCCGGGAAATATTCCTACACTTCTGTAATTCGTTTAATACTTTCTCATAAAAAAAACGCATTGTGCTTACAGGCCGTAGCCAACATAAGGCATGGAAGACTGTCCACCCCCTCCCTCCTACCCCTCCTCCCCTTGCGAGGGTATGCGCAAAATCAAACAAAAAATGTAAGACGATGATTATATGGAGAACGTCTGTGCAAGTGCCCCTCGTTAAGGGCTTCCCCCCCCCTCACCCCACTCTGCGGAAATCCTTACTACGTGCCTGCATACTAGACAGTATCTTACTAGCCAGTTAGCCGATTAGGCATAGGCCTAAATATGATTTCAAACCAAAAAATTCGACTTTAGAACTTAAATCGAAATTTTAACTTACTTCTCGAAATTAGGACATCGTATAAACAGAAAAAAGAACGTGCACATATCAGATTATTGTGCGAAAGTTTCCATATGCGCAAAAGTTGCAATCTCGCAACATCGCTTGTTCCAAGGAGAAAGAAGATTAAAACTGATGAAAAGATAAAAAGGATGGAAATTCTTTCAGGACGCACGTCAATATACCAGATAGTATCCACAGTAATGTGATGAAATTTAATCGCATTGTTGTTAATGATACTAATGACCCAATTTTACTCCAGGAGAAAATCCGCGATGTCGGAACCACGTGGGCAAGAGGGTACTTCCCCCTTGCCCTAGCTTCCCCCTTGCCCTGGCGTAATGGGGCAGGAGGTGCCCTTTTGAAATTTGGGGTGGACGGGCCGGCAAGAGGTGACAGGAGGTGCCCTTTCAAAATTTGGTCGCGGACAGGGCAGGAGGTGCCCTTTGAAAGTTGGGGGCGGACGGGCGGTGCCCTTTTGAAATATATGAAATTATTCTAGGTTATTCTTGAAGCTTGTAAACAAATAGAAATCCACTCACTCATAAATCCTACATAATACATAGAAGTTGTAACATACATTTAGTATTTATTTGACACAATTAAAGCATGTCATTTACCAGAGGCCCGAAACCGAGGGCCGTGGTGGGAGAAGGCATGACCCCCAATAATTTTCATAGCAGTACTATTGAAAAGTAGCACTTTTACCTATTCGCCCGATGGGCAATTGCCAACATTGGTCCGGGTCCCCAATCTCAAACCCATAGGTGGGATTTGCCTATACAGAGTGATGGAAAAGTTTAAAGTGTGTGAATGTGTGTGTGGCGGAGGGGGGGGGGTAAGGGGGTCGTATAGTACAAAACATCACCATACAAAAGTACACATTTGGAAAAACGTGAGGGTGGAGCAAGTGCTTCCTTGCTCCCCCAAATCCAACTTATACTCAAAGCATATGTGTAGGAACGGGGTGACAGGGAACACGTGCCCCCACTTCTTCGAAAACTGACAAAGTGGCCCTTTTTGAAAATGGAAAAGTGCCCCTCAATTACTGTCAAAAATTGTCCTTCCTTAATTTTCTGTCCTCCTCGACCCAAGTTCCGACACCCCTGGAGAAATTTCTCATTGAAACTCAATCAAAATTGATGGGAACCATGCATTGAGCCAATGGGAACTGTCGGAACTAACTCATTTCCCAAATCCCGCTCGTATGGTTTTCCATTGAATGGGTGTCAGTGGGAATTTACTATTTGGGTGGATGCATAGGTGGGATTTGCTTAGTACAATTGTGTGTGTGTGTGTGTGTGGGAGGGGGTCGGTTGAGTCACAAGTTGAGTCCCCTATATCGCCCGATTAACACGTAGTGAGTGGCAGAGGCGGCGGAAGATGTTAGAATCTGGGCACTTTCCAACTTTCGTATTCTCAAAGCATAGCCTAGGGTCAAACCCCACCCCACACACACACACGACCGTAGATTTTTAAAAAAAAAAAATTTTCAGTCCAAAAATTAATGGTGACCCACTTTCCCTTCTTTTGATTTTTTAATTCACAGCTTCAAAAATTCAAGATAATTTGTTCCAAAATTCGGTAAAATAGAATAATTTGATACAAAATCTACAAAAATTGGGAAAATTATAGATCATGAGTCTCGAAATCAAAAGGATGTAGATCTTGATAGCCAATTGTATTGTTCATGATTTCGGAATATATTTTATGTCTAAAATAATGTGAAAAGCAAGTTTATGTCATAACAATTGGCCCGGGTCCAAGTAAGTTTTGCCATGCATGGCCCATTTCAAACTAGCCCCAATGATGAAATTTGGGATCATGGATCGCACACCCTAGAAAGTCAGACTCTTGAAAGAGTTTTTACAAATTACAAGATGGGAGAACAAAGGTAGGCAGAGGCGAAGGCTTTTTAAGTATGAAAAAGTCTAATATGCAGGGTGATGGGCCCCGACTTTGCCTGTAGGGAAAATCCAGAATAGTGTATACGCGCGAAGCGCGTGGAATTTCAGATATTTAGTATTTTTAGTGCAAAATTTGTGTTACTTTCTTAAATGCAAAGGTCAGATATAATCTTTAAAGAAAAAGGTTTTTAATGTTTGAAAAAGCTTGTTCATTTTCTAAAGAGGTACTTTAGTGTCCTTTTTGAAGGGGCACTTTTCCTTCTGAAAAGATGGTACTTTTTCCTAAAGAGGCACTTTCCTCTCTGAAAAAGGACAATTTTTAAACTTTTCAGAAAATGGGGAGGGTGTTCCCTTTGTGCCCCGGTTCCACCGCCTATACCGAGTGGTCTGGAATAAGTAGAGTGTTTGCTTGCAATATGGACAAATTGCAGCGCTCGCGGCGGGTACCTTTGCATACGAGCTGGTGAGCTAGACTGAGTTTACATATCACTGCAGTGACTGCGAAATCGTAACTACCTTCTTGCAATCTCCTTATCAATTTTAGGTCATTTTGTGCATCAAAAACAAGGAATTTCCAGAGCTTCCGGGGCTTCGCCCTCCTGGCCAAACCCGTATCAGGGCTTTGGGTCTGGACCCTATAGGTTTTTGGGAAGAGAAAATATAAATATTCTGAGCATTTAAAAAAATGTAACTGTTCCCATCATTTCATGCCATCAAAACAAGGAATCTTTAGAGCTTCCGGGGGCTTGACCCCACGCTGTTATGCGCACGCTATATATGCGTGCGCAGTGATGCCATGGTGGCGTTCATCATTTTGGGGGAAATTTTCATCCCCACCTTCCCCCCTCTCCTCGCCCCTCTCCTCGCCCCCCCCCCCCCACACACACACAAATACAATTGGGCGCTGATGCCTATATCCGCATGGTATTGTTTCTCAATTAATTTGCTAAGTTCCCATAATCCAGAATTTCAGTGGCGGAACCAGGCACCACGAATCGTGGGAGGGACATTTACATACCCCTAAACCTCGACATTTTCTCCCCGCATTTGCAAAATAAAAAATCTTGAAAAGAAGTTGGGGGCGGCGTGGCTTCGCTATAAATTGGAAGTCTAACCCAACCCTCCACACAGAATCAATTTCTCCTCAGATTTGAACGAATCGGATAATCAATCTTGGCGAGAAGTAAGGGACGGCGAGTCCCCGGTCCTCCTTGTGGCGTCGCTTATCGGTGGAAGAACTCCAACCCCCTCCACATTTTGTCCTCGAATTTGTACAACTTGACTGGGGGAGGGAAAAGTTACACCCAGTCCTTCAGTCGTGGCGCCCATACTGAGTCGGATTGGGCCTTATAGAGTTTTTATGAAAAATATTAAAATATCAACCATTTTTCAAGGTTCCCTTCACTGCTTCAGAAGCCTAACATTAAATACCTTTGTTGCTATTTCGAGTGTAGCCGGAATCAATCTGCACGTATGAGAAGTTAAATGGAAAGAACTTCCAAAAATTCGATGCATAAACAACCCACATAAAAGGGGAAAGAGGCAGTGGCGGGCCTACAGGGGCATGGAGGAAATTTCCGTCTCCCCCACGAGTTGCCTTTCCCCATTTTCCCCCAATTTTTTTGTAAAGTGACATATTTTGTCCGATTTATAGGTTTTTACACCTCATTGAACACATTTGCTCCTTTCTTTTTCTAGTGACCAAAATCCTGATGCCATCACTGATGGGGAAGGGGGTGGGGGATACGAGTGTAAAATATTATGTGTACGCTTCTATCTGTATAAAACAAATATTATTTCAGCCGGATGTTATTAACCATTATTAGTATTTTTTCGAAAAAACTGCGTTTCCGTCCCAATACCAAAAAAGCTGCATTATGCAATCGCTGAAGGAAATCGATAAACAGCCTTTGTTATGCATCGCCAAACTTGGCCAATCTAACTCAATCAATTTCCAGCTTACATCATAAAGCTTTCCAACTACATGCATTTCAGTATTTCTACAATAGTTTTCTTTCTTTGAAAACCCACAATGCAACTTTTGCTCCATATGATTTGTGATGGATATCTCAACTAATGATTATTTCAAATGTTTAAATGTGGTGACGTCATGTATTTGCCTGGTTCAAAATTTATGTCACTTAGTCCGCAGACATGGCGGGAAGACGCGGAATCTATCGGAGAAAGGTAAAGGATGAAGATAACTGCGGGAGGATGGAGCGATTGAACGAAAGATGAAGCTATATTTATTGGGAAGAAATGCATGGCTGGGCCGTACCAACGCGCTTACTTTCAAAGCATTGGTAAGTTTTCGGTATTTCGATACAACTTTTAAGGATTTTTGAGAAATTGAGAAATTCTGATTAGGCGTACACTTCTGCACTTGAAACTCTTGAACGCATATTTTTTTTCCAGAATGACTTGATAAATGCGTGTTTTTCTAAAGATACGAACAGTTTTGACATTTCTTTGTCTCGAAACTTAAAACGAAGACCTTAGCATTGCATTAGTTACAATTCCCAAGACACAATTTATGTTGTGAAGTTGTATGTAAACTTGTAGACTTATTTTATATTTACTATAGGCCTACAGCACTGAACCCGTAGGTCCTGAACCCATAGGATGCAACCCCTCTCCCTGTTTGACGTTTTGAAGTCTCATTGATTTAGTGTGCACATAATTATTGCCTTACGGGTACAGTGCACAAACTTGATTATGGGAGATATTTTGATCAAAAACCATTTTAAAAGTTCGATTTCCGCCTACAGTCCACGTATCTTACTCTCCTTATAGATTATTTATGTAAGATATACTTGTTTGCAGCATAATACAGGACACCATTCCCTTAACCAGTGCCTGCCTGCCTGCCTGCACTCTAACTTTTGCAGAAAATCTTTAAAAAAGACTTGACGTCGAATAAACTCAACGATTTTATAATTATCACCCAACATTATCTATCCACCTGCATGAAGTAGAAAGTTTCTCGCAGTATTATTTGAAATTCATATGATTTCCCGTCAAAAGGGGTGGACTAACTGACTGAGGTTCCCATTATTTTATAAACGGCTTGCTGATAATAGAAAAGGGTTTGACTAGCTGACAGCCTGGGGTTCCTATTATTCTATGATAAAAAAGGATTTGACCAACTGACTGAGGCTCTCATTATTTCATAAACAGCTTAGTGTAAATGAAAACAAAGTTTGAATAGCTGACTGAGGTTCCCAATATTCTATAAACGGCTTGGTGATAATTAAAAAGGGTTTGACTAACTGACTGATGTTCCCATTATTTCATAAACGGCTTGGTCATGATAAAAAAGAGTTTGAATAACTGACAGGCTGAGGTTCTTAATATTTTATAAACGGCTTGGTGATAATTAAAAAGGGTTTGACTATCTGACAGGCTGAGGTTCCCAATATTCTATAAACGGCTTGGTAATAATTAAAAAGGGTTTGACTAACTGACTGATGTTCCCATTATTTCATAAACGGCTTGGTCATGATAAAAAAGAGTTTGAATAACTGACAGGCTGAGGTTCTTAATATTTTATAAACGGCTTGGTGATAATAAAAAAGGTGTGACTAACTGACAGGCTGAGATTCTTAATATTTTATAAACGGCTTTTTAATAAAACTAAGTGACTGAGGTTCCCACTAATGTCTTGGTGATAATTAGAAGGGTTTGACCAACTGACTGAGGTTCCCATTATCTTTGTTTAATAAACGGTTTAACTAATTGACAGGCTGAGGTTCCCATTATTTTATCAACGGCTTGGTGATAATTAATATAGGTTTTGACTAGCTAACTGAGGTTACCATTATGATATGAATGGCTTGGTGATATTAACAAAAAGGGTTGGACTAACTGACTGAGGTTCCCATCATTTTATAAACAGCTTGGTGATAATAAAAAGTAATTTGACTGACTAACTGAGGCTCTCATTATTCTGTAAACGGCTTGGTGATAATGAAAAAGGGTTTGACTGACTAAAAGGTTGAGGTTCCCATTATTTTATAAACGGCTAGGTGATAATGAAAAAAAGTTTGACTAACTGACAGGCTGAGGTTCCCAATATTTTATAAATGGCTTGGTGATATAAAAAAAAAGAAAAGTTTGACCAACTGATTGAGGTTCCCATTATCTTATAAACGGCTTGGTGATAATACAAAGCAATTTGACCAACCGACTGAGGTTCCCATTATTTTATAAAGGGCTTGGTGATGATAAAAAAGGGTTTGACTAAATGACAGCCTGGGGTTCCTATTATTTTATAGACGGCTTGGTGATAATAAAAAAGGGTTTGACTAAGTGACTGAGCTTTTCATTATTTTATAAACAGCTTGGTCAAAATGAAAAAAAAACGTTTGACTAGCTTACTCAGGTTCGCATTATTTTATAAACGGGCTTGGTGATAATAAAAAAGGGTTTGACTAACTGACAGGCTGAGGTTCCCATTATTTTATAAAGGGCTTGGTAATAATATAAAAGGGTTTGACTAAATGACAGCCTGGGGTTCCGATTATTTTATAGACGGCTTGGTGATAATGAAAAAGGATTTGACTAACTGAGAGGCTGAGCTTCCCATTATTTTAAAAACGGCTTGGTAATGATAATAAATAAAAAGGGTTTGACTAACTGACTGAGATTCTCAATATATCATAAAGGGCTTGGTGATAATAAAAGAGTTTGACTAAATGATTGAGGTTCCCATTATTTTATAAACGGCTTGGTAATAATAAAAAAAGGTTTGATTAACTGACAGGCTGACGTTCCCATTATTTTATAAACGGCTTGCTGATAATAGAAAAGGGTTTGACTAGCTGACAGCCTGGGGTTCCTATTATTCTATAGACGGCTTGGTGATGATAAAAAAGGATTTGACCAACTGACAGGCTGAGGTTCCCAATATTCTATAAACGGCTTGGTAATAATTAGAAAGGGTTTGACTAACTGACTGATGTTCCCATTATTTCATAAACGGCTTGGTTATGATAAAAAAGAGTTTGAATAACTGACAGGCTGAGGTTCTCATTTTTTTTAAACGGCTTGGTGATAATAAAAAAGGGTGTGACTAACTGACAGGCTGAGGTTCTTAATATTTTATAAACGGCTTAATGATCATAATAAAGGGTTTGACTAAGTGACTGAGGTTCCCATTGTTTTATAAACGGCTTGGTGATAATTAGAAAGGGTTTGACCAACTGACTGAGGTTCCCATTATCTTTAAACGGCTTGGTGATAATAAAAAAGGGTTTGACTAATTGACAGGCTGAGGTTCCCATTATTTTATCAACGGCTTGGTGATAATTAATATAGGTTTTGACTAGCTGACTGAGGTTACCATTATGATATGAATGGCTTGGTGATATTAACAAAAAGGGTTGGACTAACTGACTGAGGTTCCCATCATTTTATAAACAGCTTGGTGATAATAAAAAGTAATTTGACTGACTAACTAAGGTTCTCATTATTCTGTAAACGGCTTGGTGATAATGAAAAAAAGTTTGACTAACTGACAGGCTGAGGTTCCCAATATTTTATAAATGGCTTGGTGATATAAAAAAAAGAAGAGTTTGACCAACTGATTGAGGTTCCCATTATCTTATAAACGGCTTGGTGATAATACAAAGCAATTTGACCAACCGACTGAGGTTCCCATTATTTTATAAAGGGCTTGGTGATGATAAAAAAGGGTTTGACTAAATGACAGCCTGGGGTTCCTATTATTTTATAGACGGCTTGGTGATAATAAAAAAGGATTTGACCAAGTGACTGAGCTTCTCATTATTTTATAAACAGCTTGGTCAAAATGAAAAAAAAAGTTTGACTAGCTTACTCAGGTTCGCATTATTTTATAAACGGCTTGGTGATAATAAAAAAAGGTTTGACTATCTGACAGGCTGAGGTTCCCATTATTTTATAAAGGGCTTGGTAATAATATAAAAGGGTTTGACTAAATGACAGCCTGGGGTTCCGATTATTTTATAGACGGCTTGGTGATAATGAAAAAGGATTTGACTAACTGACAGGCTGAGCTTCCCATTATTTTAAAAACGGCTTGGTAATGATAATAAATAAAAAGGGTTTGACTAACTGACTGAGATTCTCAATATATCATAAAGGGCTTGGTGATAATAAAAGAGTTTGACTAAATGATTGAGGTTCCCATTATTTCATAAACGGCTTGGTGATATGAAAAAGTAATTTGACTTACTGACTGAGGTTCTCATTATTTTATAAACGGCTTGGTGATAATAAAACAGGTTTGAATAACTGACAGGCTGAGGTTTCCATTATTTTATAAATGGCTTGGTGATAATAAAAAAGAGTTTGACTTAACTGACAGGCTGAGGTTCCTATTATTTTATAAACGGCTTGGTGATAATAAAAAAAAGTTTGACAAACTGACAGGCTGAGATTCTTATTATTTTATAAACGGCCTAATGATCATAAAGGGTTTGACTAAGTGACTGAGGTTCCCACTATTTTATAAACGGCTTGGTGATAATTAAAAAGGGTTTGACCAACTCACTGAGGTTCACATTACTTTATAAACGGCTTGGTGAAAATAAAAAAGGGGTTGACCAACTGACTAAGGTTCCTATTATTTTATAAGCGGCTTGGTGATAATAAAAAAAAAGGGGTTTGACTAACTGACAGGCTGAAGTTTCCATTATTTTATAAAGGGCTTGGTGGTAATAAAAAAAGGGTTTGACTAAATGACAGCCTGGGGTTCCTATTATTTTATAGACGGCTTGGTGATAATAAACAAGGATTTGACCAACTGACTGAGCTTCTCATTATTTTATAAACAGCTTGGTCAAAATGAAAAAAAAGTTTGACTAGCTTACTGAGGTTCGCATTATTTTATAAACAGCTTGGTGATAATTGAAAAGGGTTTGACCAACTGACTAAGGTTCCCATTATTTTATAAACGGCTTGGTAATAATGAAAAAGGGTTTGACTAACTAAAAGGTTGAGGTTCCTATTATTCTATAAATGGCTTGGTGATAAAGAAAAGAGTTTAATTAACTGATTGAGGTTCCCATTATTTTATAAACGGCTTGGTGATAATACAAAACTAATTTGACTAACTGACTGAGGTTCTCATTGTTTTATAAACGGCTTGGTGATAATAGAAAAGGGTTTGATTAACTGACAGGCTGAGGTTTCCATTATTTTATAAATGGCTTGGTGATGATAAAAAAGAGTTTGACTAACTGACAGGCTGAGGTTCCCATTATTTTATAAACAGCTTAGTGATAATAAAATAAGGTTTGACTAACTGATTGAAGTTCTCATTATTTTATAAACGGCTTGGTGATAAAAAACAAAAGTTTGACTCACTGACAGGCTGAGGTTTTTATTATTTTATGAACAGTTTAATAATCATTAAAAAGGGTTTGACTAAGTGACTGAAATTCCCATTGTTTTATAAACGGCTTGGTGATAATTAAAAAAGGTTTGACCAACTGACTGAGGTTCCCATTATTATATAAACGGCCTGGTAAAAATAAAAAAGGCTTTGACTAATTGACTGGCTGACGTAGTTTCCCATTATTTTATAAACGGCTTGGTGATAATTAAAAAGGGTTTGACTAACTGACTGAGGTTCTCATTATTTTATAAACAGTTTGGTGATAATAAAAAGTAATTTGACTAACTGACGGAGGTTCTCATTATTCTATAAACGGCTTGGTGATAAAGAAAAGAGTTTGATTAACTGACTGAGGTTCTCATTGGTTCATAAACAGCTTGGTGATAATAAAAATGGTTTGACTAAGTGAGTGAGGTTGTCATTATTTTATAAACGGCTTGGTGATAATAAAAACAGGTTTAATTAACTGACAGAGGTTTCCATTATTTTATAAATGGTTTTATGATTAAAAATAAAAGGGTTTGACTAACTGACAGGCTGAGGTTTCCACAACTTTATAAACAGCTTGGTGATAATGAAAAAGGGTTTGACTAACTGACTGATGTTCTCACTATTTTATAAACGGCTTGTTAATAATTAAAAAAGGTTTGACTAATTGACAGGCTGATGTTCTCACTATTTTATAAACGGCTTGGTAATAATTAAAAAAGGTTTGACTAACTGACAGGCTGAGGTTCTCATTATTTTATCAACGGGTTGGAGATATTTAAAAAAGGTTTTGACTAACTGACTGAGGTTACCATTATGATATGATTGGCTTGGTGATATTAAAAAATGGGTTTGACTAACTGAATGAGGTTACCATTATGATATGATTGGCTTGGTGATATTAAAAAAAAGGGTTTGACTAACTGACTGAGGTTCTCATTATTCTATAAACGGCTTAGTGATAATTAAAAAGGGTTTGACTAACTAAAAGGTTGAGGTTCCCATTATTTTATAAATGGTTTGGTGATAAAGAAAAGAGTTTAACTAACTGATTGAGTTTCCCATTAGTTCATAAACGGCTTGGTGATAATAAAAAGTAATTTGACTAACCGAGTAAGCTTCTCATTATTTTATAAACGGCTTGGTGATAATAAAAACAGGTTTAATTAACTGACAGGCTGAGGTTTTCATTATTTTATAAACGGCTTGGTGATAATAGAAAAGGGTTTGACTAAGTGACACGTTGAGGTTCTCATTATTCTATAAACGGCTTGGTGATAATAAAAAATGGTTTGACTGACTAAAACGTTGAGGTTTCCATTATTCTATAAAGGGCTTGGTGATAAAAAAAAAGAGTTTAATTGAATGATTAAGGTTCCCATTAATTCATAAAAGGCTTGGCGATAATAAAAAAGGGTTTGACTAAGTGACTGAGGCTCCCATTATTTTATAAACGGCTTGGTGAAAATAAAAAAGGCTTTGACTAATTGACAGGCTGACGTAGGTTCCAATTATTTTACAAACGGCTTGGTGATAATTAAAAATGGTTTGACTAACTGACTGAGGTTCTCATTATTTTATAAACAGCTTGGTGATAATAAAAACAGCTTTAATTAACTGACAGGTTTCCATTATTTTATAGATAATTTTGTGACAAAAAAAAAAGGGTTTGACTAATTGACAGGCTTAGGTTTCCATTATTTCATAAACAGATTGGTGAAAATGAAAAAAAGTTTGACTAACTGACTGAGGTTCCCATTATTTTATAAACTGCTTGGTGATAATGATATTTAAAAAGGGTTTGACTAACTGACTGAAGTTTTCATTACTTTATAAACGGCTTGGTAATACTAAAAAAAAGGGTTTGACTAATTGACAGGCTGAGGTTCTTATTATTTTATAAATGGGCTTAATGATCATAAAAAAGGGTTTGACTAACTGACAGGATGAGGTTTCCATTATTTTATTAGCGGCTTGGTCATAAAAAAAAAAGGGTTTGACAAACTGACTAAGGTTCCCATTATTTTATCAACGGCTTGGTGATAATTAAAAAGGTTTTGACTAACTGTGTGAGGTTACCATTATGATATGATTGGCTTGGTGATATCAAAAAAAGGGTTTGACTAACTGACTGAGGTTCCCATTATTTTATAAACAGCTTGGTGACAAAAAAATGTAATTTGACTAACTGACTGAGGTTCTCATTATTCTATAAACGGCTTGGTGATAATGAAAAAGGGTTTGACTAACTAAAAGCTTGAGGTTCCCATTAATTTATAAGTGGCTTGGTGATAAAGAAAAGAGTTTAACTAACTGATTGAGTTTCCCATTAATTCATAAACGGCTTGGTCATAATAACAAGTAATTTGGCTTACTGACTGAGATTCTCATTATCTTATAAACGGCTTGGTGATGATAAAAACAGGTTTAATTAACTGACAGGCTGAGGTTCTCATTATTTTATAAACATCTTGGTGATAATTAAAAAGGGTTTGACTAACTGACAGGCTGAGGTTCTCATTATTCTATAAACGGCTTGGTAATGATAAAAAAGGGTTTGAATATATGACAGCCTGGGGTTCCGATTATTTTATAGACGGCTTGGTAATAATAAAAAAGGATTTGACCAACTGACTGAGGTTCTCATTATTTTATAAACAGCTTAGTGATAATGAAAAAAAAGTTTGACTAGCTGACTGAGATTCGCATTATTTTATAAACGGCTTGGTGATAATAAAAAAGGGTTTGACTAACTGACAGGCTGAGGTTTCTATTATTCTATAAACGGCTTGGTGATAATTAAAAAGGGCTTGACTAAGTGACTGATGTTTCCATTATCTGATAAACGGTTTGGTGATAACTAAAAAAGGTTTGACTTTCTGACTGAGGTTCCTAATTTTTTATAAACGGCTTGGTGATAATGAAAAAGGGTTTGACTAACTAAAAGCTTGAGGTTCCCATTAATTTATAAATGGCTTGGTGATAAAGAAAAGAGTTTAACTAACTGATTGAGTTTCCCATTAATTCATAAACGGCTTGGTCATAATAACAAGTAATTTGACTAACTGAGTGAGCTTCTTATTATTTTATAAACGGCCTGGTAATAATTAAAAAAAGTTTGACTAACTGACAGGCTGAGGTTCTTATTATTTTATAAACGGCTTAATAATCATAAAAAGGGTTTCACTAAGTGACTAAGGTTCCCGTTATTTTATAAACGGCTTGGTGATAATTAAAAAGGGTTTGACCAACTGACTGAGGTTCCCATTATTTCATAAACGGCTTAGTGATAAAAATAAAATAAAAAGGGTTTGACTAATTGACTGAGGTTCCCATTATTTTATCAACAGCTTGGTGATAATTAAACAGGTTTTGACTAACTGTCTGAGGTTACCATTATGATATGATTGGCTTGGTGATATTAAAAAAAAGGGTTTGACTAACTGACTGAGGTTCCCATTATTTTATAAACAGCTTGGTGATAATAAAAAGGAATTTGACTAAATGACTGAGGTTCTCTTTATTTTATAAACGGCTTGGTGATAATGAAAAAAGGTTTGACTAACTAAAAGCTTGAGGTTCCTATTAATTTATAAATGGCTTGGTGATAAAGAAAAGAGTTTAACTAACTGATTGAGTTTTCCATTAATTCATAAACGGCTTGGTCATAATAACAAGTAATTTGACTAACTGAGTGAGCTTCTCATTATTTTAAAAACGGCTTGGTGATAATAAAAAAAAGTTTGACTAACTGACAGGCTGAGGTTCCTATTATTTTGTAAACGACTTCATAATCATAAAAAACGGTTTGACTAAATGACTGAGGTTCCCATTATTTTATAAAGGGCTTGGTAATAATAAAAAAGAGTTTGACTAAGTGACAGCCTGGGGTTCCGATTATTTTATAGACGGCTTGGTGATAATAAAAAAGGATTTGACCAACTGACTGAGGTTCTCATTATTTTATAAACAGCTTAGTGATAATGAAAAAAAAGTTTGACTAGCTGACTGAGGTTCGCATTATTTTATAAACGGCTTGGTGATAATTAAAAAAAGGGTTTGACTAACTGACAGGCTGAGGTTCCCATTATTCTATAAACGGTTTGGTGATAATTAAAAAGGGTTTGACTAACTGACTGATATTTCCGTTATTTCATAAACGGCTTGGTCATATTAAAAAAGGGTTTGAATAACTGACAGGCTGAGGTTCTCATTTTTTTATAAACGGCTTGGTGATAAAAAAAAAAGGGGTTTGACTAACTGACAGGCTGAGGTTTTCATAATTTTATAAAGGGCTTGGTGATAATAAAAAAAGGTTTGACTAACTAACAGGCTGAGGTTCCCATTATTTTATAAACGGCTTAGTGATAATAATAAATAAAAAGGGTTTGACTAACTGACTGATATTCTCAATATTTTATAAACGGCTTGGTGATAATAAAAAAGTTTGACTAACTGACTGAGGTTCTTATTGTTTTATAAACGGCTTGGTGATAATAAAAAGTAATTTGAATAACTGACAGGCTGAGGTTTCATTATTTTATAATTGGCTTGGTGATAATAAAAAAGAGTTTGACTAACTGACAGGCTGACGTTCCTATTATTTTATAAACGGCTTGGTGAGAATAAAAAGAAATTTGATTAACTACTGAGGTTCTCATTATTTTATAAACGGCTTGGTGATAATAAAACAGGTTTAACTAAGTGACAGGCTGAAGTTTCCATCATTTTATAAGCGGCTTGGTCATAAAAAAAAAGGGTTTGATTAATTGACTGAGGTTCCCATTAATTTATCAACGGCTTGGTGATGATTAAAAAAGTTTTGACTAACTGACTGAGGTTACTATTTTGATATAAATGGCTTGGTGATATTGAAAAAAAGGATTAGACTAACTGAGTGAGCTTCTCTTTATTTAATAAACGGCTTGGTGATAATAAAAAAAAGTTTGACTGACTAACAGGCTGAGGTTCTCATTATTCTATAAACGGCTTGGTGATAATAAAAACAGGTTTGACTAACTGACAGGCTGAGGTTCTCATCATTTTAAAAATGGCTTGGTGATAATTAAAAAAAGGTTTGACTAACTGACCGAGGTTACCATTATGATATGAATGGCTTGATGATATGAACAAAAAGGGTTGGACTAACTGACTGAGGTTTCCATTATTTTATAAACGGCTTGGTGATAGTAAAACAGGTTTGATTAACTGACAGGCTAAAGCTTCCATTATCTTATAAGCGGCTTGGTGATAAAAAAAAAAGGTTTGACTAACTGACTGAAGTTCCCATTATTTTATCAACGGCTTGGTGATAATTAAAAAGGTTTTGACTAACTGTCTGAGGTTACCATTATGATATGATTGGCTTGGTGATATTAAAAAAAAGGGTTTGACTAACTGACTGAGGTTCCCATTATTTTATAAACAGCTTGGTGATAATAAAAAGTAATTTGACTAACTGACTGAGGTTCTCATTATTCTATAAACGGCTTGGTGATAATTAAAAAGGGTTTGACTAACTAAAAGGTTGAGGTTCCCATTATTTTATAAATGTTTTGGTGATAAAGAAAAGAGTTTAAGTAACTGATTGAGTTTCCCATTAGTTCATAAACGGCTTGGTGATAATAAAAAGTAATTTGACTAACCGAGTAAGCTTCTCATTATTTTATAAACGGCTTGGTGATAATAAAAACAGGTTTATTTAATTGACAGGCTGAGGTTTTCATTATTTTATAAACGGCTTGGTGATAATAGAAAAGGGTTTGACTAAGTGACACGTTGAGGTTCTCATTATTCTATAAACGGCTTGGTGATAATAAAAAATGGTTTGACTGACTAAAACGTTGAGGTTTCCATTATTCTATAAATGGCTTGGTGATAAAAAAAAAAGAGTTTAATTGAATGATTAAGGTTCCCATTAATTCATAAAAGGCTTGGCGATAATAAAAAAGGGTTTGACTAAGTGACTGAGGCTCCCATTATTTTATAAACGGCTTGGTGAAAATAAAAAAGGCTTTGACTAATTGACAGGCTGACGTAGGTTCCAATTATTTTATAAACGGCTTGGTGATAATTAAAAATGGTTTGACTAACTGACTGAGGTTCTCATTATTTTATAAACAGCTTGGTGATAATAAAAACAGCTTTAATTAACTGACTGGGGTTTCCATTATTTTATAGATAATTTTGTGACAAAAAAAAATGGGTTTGACTAATTGACAGGCTTAGGTTTCCATTATTTCATAAACAGCTTGGTGAAAATGAAAAAAAGTTTGACTAACTGACTGAGGTTCCCATTATTTTATAAACAGCTTGGTAATAATAAAAAGTAATTTGACTAACTGACTGAGGTTCGCATTATTTGATGAACGGCTTGGTGATAATGAAAAAGGGTTTGACTAACTAAAAGCTTGAGGTTCCTATTAATTTATAAATGGCTTGGTGATAAGGAAAAGAGTTTAACTAACTGATTGAGTTTTCCATTAATTCATAAACGGCTTGGTCGTAATAACAAGTAATTTGACTAACTGAGTGAGCTTCTCATTATTTTATAAACGGCTTGGTGATAATAAAAAAAAGTTTGACTAACTGACAGGCTGAGGTTCCTATTATTTTGTAAACGACTTCATAATCATAAAAAACGGTTTGACTAAATGACTGAGGTTCCCATTATTTTATAAAGGGCTTGGTAATAATAAAAAAGAGTTTGACTAAATGACAGCCTGGGGTTCCGATTATTTTATAGACGGCTTGGTGATAATAAAAAAGGATTTGACCAACTGACTGAGGTTCTCATTATTTTATAAACAGCTTAGTGATAATGAAAAAAAAGTTTGACTAGCTGACTGAGGTTCGCATTATTTTATAAACGGCTTGGTGATAATAAAAAAAAAAGGGTTTGACTTGCTGACAGGCTGAGGTTTCCATTATTCTATAAACGGTTTGGTGATAAGTAAAAAGGGTTTGACTAACTGACTGATATTTCCGTTATTTCATAAACGGCTTGGTCATATTAAAAAAGGGTTTGAATAACTGACAGGCTGAGGTTCTCATTTTTTTTATAAACGGCTTGGTGATAAAACAAAAAAGGGTTTGACTAACTGACAGGCTGAGGTTTTCATAATTTTATAAAGGGCTTGGTGATAATAAAAAAAGGTTTGACTAACTAACAGGCTGAGGTTCCCATTATTTTATAAACGGCTTAGTGATAATAATAAATAAAAAGGGTTTGACTAACTGACTGAGATTCTCAATATTTTATAAACGGCTTGGTGATAATAAAAAAGTTTGACTAACTGACTGAGGTTCTTATTGTTTTATAAACGGCTTGGTGATAATAAAAAGTAATTTGAATAACTGACAGGCTGAGGTTTCATTATTTTATAAATGGCTTGGTGATAATAAAAAAGAGTTTGACTAACTGACAGGCTGACGTTCCTATTATTTTATAAACGGCTTGGTGATAATAAAAAGAGGTTTGACTAGCTGATTGAGGCTCTCATTATTTTATAAACGGCCTGGTGATAATAAAAAAAAGTTTGACTAACTGACAGGCTGAGGTTTCTATTATTCTATAAACGGCTTGGTGATAATTAAAAAGGGCTTGACTAAGTGACTGATGTTTCCATTATCTTATAAACGGTTTGGTGATAACTAAAAAAGGTTTGACTTTCTGACTGAGGTTCCTAATTTTTTATAAACGGCTTGGTGATAATGAAAAAGGGTTTGACTAACTAAAAGCTTGAGGTTCCCATTAATTTATAAATGGCTTGGTGATAAAGAAAAGAGTTTAACTAACTGATTGAGTTTCCCATTAATTCATAAACGGCTTGGTCATAATATCAAGTAATTTGACTAACTGAGTGAGCTTCTTATTATTTCATAAACGGCCTGGTAATAATTAAAAAAAGTTTGACTAAGTGACAGGCTGAGGTTCTTATTATTTTGTAAACGGCTTAATAATCATAAAAAAGGGTTTCACCAACTGACTGAGGTTCCCATTATTTCATAAACGGCTTGGTGATAAAAAAAACAAAAAAGGGTTTGACTAATTGACTGAGGTTCCCATTATTTTATCAACAGCTTGGTGATAATTACAAAGGTTTTGACTAACTGTCTGAGGTTACCATTATGATATGATTGGCTTGGTGATACTAAAAAAAAGGGTTTGAATAACTGACTGAGGTTCCCATTATTTTATAAACCGCTTGGTGATAATAAAAAGGAATTTGACTAAATGACTGAGGTTCTCTTTATTTTAAAAACGGCTTGGTGATAATGAAAACGGGTTTAACTAACTGACTGAGGTTACCATTATGATATGAATGGCTTGGTGATATTAAAAAAAAGAGTTTGACTAACTGACTGAGGTTCCCATTATTTTATAAACAGCTTGGTAATAATAAAAAGTAATTTGACTAACTGACTGAGGTTCTCATTATTTGATGAACGGCTTGGTGATAATGAAAAAAAGTTTGACTAACTGACAGGCTGAGGTTCCTATTATTTTGTAAACGACTTCATAATCATAAAAAACGGTTTGACTAAATGACTGAGGTTCCCATTATTTTATAAAGGGCTTGGTAATAATAAAAAAGAGTTTGACTAAATGACAGCCTGGGGTTCCGATTATTTTATAGACGGCTTGGTGATAATAAAAAAGGATTTGACCAACTGACTGAGATTCTCATTATTTTATAAACAGCTTAGTGATAATGAAAAAAAAAGTTTGACTAGCTGACTGAGGTTCGCATTATTTTATAAACGGCTTGGTGATAATAAAAAAAGGGTTTGACTAACTGACAGGCTGAGGTTCCCATTATTCTATAAACGGTTTGGTGATAATCAAAAAGGGTTTGACTAACTGACTGATATTTCCATTATTTCATAAACGGCTTTTAACTTTTTAAGTTTGAATGTATCTAACCAAATTTCACCTTCACTTGTGCATCCTGTTTTCGATTGAAATTCTTGAGATATGCTTAAAATGGCGGACTTGATGGCAAAATAATACAGCGGGGATTGGACGCTTAAAAAAACAATTATAAACTTTAATTATAATGGAACAATTCAATTTTTCATATGCTGGTTCAAAGTTAGCATTATTACCGGCAAATAGCTAAATATATTTCCCACGTTTGCTGGCGTAAAGCCCGGGACACGGGGGACCCATCCCCTTAACAATTGCTTTAAAGTGGTACCTCTATGGGCAGAGTAGTTTTTAAATTACGACAGTAGCCCTGCATTACTATTATTATTTTATTAATGCAAAAGTTGTGATGTAAAAGAGCTCAACACCTTTATTTAATTGAAATTATTCTGTTGTCAAATTCAGTTATTGTAACTGAAAATCATTCGACTTTTTTCTCCTGCTAAATTTTGATAGAAGGTATATTAAGCTCACCATGTTGTTGCTATGCCTAGCCATCTTGTAGTTTATTAGGCTTACCGCGTTGTTGCTATGCCTGGCCATCTTATAGTATATTAAGCTCACCACCTTGTTGCTATGCCTGGCCATTTTGTAGTATATTAGGCTCACCATGTTGTTGCTATGCCTGGCCATCTTATAATATATCAAGCTCAACACGTTGTTGCTATGCCTGGACATCTTATAGTATAATAAGCTCATCACGTTGTTGCTATGCCTGGCCATCTTATAGTATAATAAGCTCACCACGTTGTTGCTACGCCTGGCCACCTTATAGTATATTAAGCTCACCACGTTGTTGCTACGCCTGGCCATCTTATAGTATATTAAGCTCACCATGTTGTTGCTACGCCTGGCCATCTTATAGTATGTTAGGCTCACCACGTTGTTGCTACGCCTGGCTAGCTTATAGTATATTAAGCTCACCACGTTCTTACTATGCCTGGCCATCTTGTAGTATATTAAGCTCACCATGTTGTTGCTATGCCTGGCCATCTTATAGTATATTAAGCTCACCACCTTGTTGCTATGCCTGGCCATTTTGTAGTATATTAAGCTCACCACGTTGTTGCTACGCCTGGCCATCTTATAGTATAATAAGCTCACCACGTTGTTGCTATGCCTGGCCATCTTATAGTATATTAGGCTCACCACGTTGTTGCTATGCCTGGCTATCTTACAGTATATTAAGCTCACCACGTTGTTGCTACGCCTGGCCATCTTATAGTATATTAAGCTCACCATGTTGTTGCTACGCCTGGCCATCTTGTAGTATATTAAGCTCACCATGTTGTTGCTACGCCTGGCCATCTTATAGTATATTAAGCTCACCACGTTGTTGCTACGCCTGGCCATCTTATAGTATATTAAACTCACCACGTTCTTACTAGGCCTGGCCATCTTGTAGTATATTAAGCTCACCACGTTGTTGCTAGGCCAGGCCATCTTATGGTATATTAGGCTTACCACGTTGTTGCTATGCCTGGTCATCTTATAGCATATTAAGCTCACCACGTTGCTATGCCTGGCCATCTTATAGTATATTAAGCTCACCATGTTGTTGCTACGCCTGGCCATCTTATAGCATATTAAACTTACCATGTTGTTGCTACGCCTGGCCATCTTATGGTATATTAAGCTTACCACGTTGTTGCTACGCATGGCCATCTTGTAGTATATTAAGCTCACCACGTTGTTGCTACGCCTGGCCATCTTATAGTATATTAGGCTCACCACGTTATGATATGCCTGGCCATATTGTAGTATATTAAGCTCATCACGTTGTTGCTATGCCTGGCCATCTTATAGTATATTAAGCTCACCATGTTGTTGTTACGCCTGGCCATCTTATAGCATATTAAACTTACCATGTTGTTGCTACGCCTGGCCATCTTATAGTATATTAAGCTCACCACGTTGTTGCTATGCCTGGCCATCTTATAGTATATTAAGCTCACCATGTTGTTGCTACGCCTGGCCATCTTATAGCATATTAAACTTACCATGTTGTTGCTACGCCTGGCCATCTTATAGTATATTAAGCTTACCACGTTGTTGCTACGCATGGCCATCTTGTAGTATATTAAGCTCACCACGTTGTTGCTACGCCTGGCCATCTTATAGTATATTTGTCTCACCACGTTATGATATGTCTGGCCATATTGTAGTATATTAAGCTCATCACGTTGTTGCTATGCCTGGCCATCTTATAGTATATTAAGCTCACCATGTTGTTGTTACGCCTGGCCATCTTATAGCATATTAAACTTACCATGTTGTTGCTACGCCTGGCCATCTTATAGTATATTAAGCTCACCACGTTGTTGCTATGCCTGGCCATCTTATAGTATATTAAGCTCACCACGTTGTTGCTACGCCTGGCCGTAGATCTTGAAGGATACAATATGCAGGTATGTGAGATGTCCTTATTCAGGACACCATTCCAGGATCTTCCACTATCTCACCTACAAGTCATTTTTAAACATTTGCAAAAACTTAAACAAATGACTTTACTTCGAACAAAATGAATGCTTTTACTATCCAAATTAAATTACCTGAACAACACCTGAATCAGGCAGAACATTTGCAAAAAGCCTCATAGGATTTGACTAGGGCAGCCTATCCATATTTTATAAACGGCGCTGTGAATATAGTAAGTGTTGTAGCTAAGCACATCCCGGGCATGGCTTCACCCCCCCCCCCCCTCCCCCCTCCCTTCTTCTTTTTTCCCCTTCCAACCCCCAGCCACACCCCACAAAGAAAACATCTGGCCGTCGATTCGCTAAATATAACATATTGATAAATAACCTATACGTAAAATCGCTAAAGATAACACATGGTTAATTATAAAGTGATACGTAAAAGTTGCAAAAACATGATGAAGCAGCTTTTGAAGCCTGTTTTAAACTAAATTTTCAAAAAAGAAAGAAAATAGAGTCCGACCGGGGACCAAGCCACAGTCTGAACGTGGACTGAGACTGAACGGGGACCGAGCCATAGTCTAACTGGGGACCAACCCAGAGTCCGACCGGGGTCTGAAACAGCAGAGTCCAATCGGAGACTGAGCTAGACTCCGGCCGGGGACCGAGCTAGAGTCCGACCGGGGACCGAGTCCGACCAGGGACCGAGTCCGACCAGGGACCAGTCCCGACCGGAGACCGAGTCCGACTGGGGGACCGAATCCGACCAGGGACCGAGTACGACCGGGGACCAAGTCACAGTCTGAACAAGGACTGAGACTGACCAGGGACAAAGCCAGAGTCCAACTGGGGACCAAGCCAGAGTCCGACCGGGGTCCGAGCCAGAGTCCGACTGGGGACCTCGACTAACCTAGACTGACCTAAGCTCCGGCCGGGGACGGAGCTTGATTCCAAATAGGATCGAGTCCGACCGGGGATCGAGTCTGGCCGGGGACCAAATCCGACCGGGCGCCAAGTCCGACCGGGGGCCGAGTCCGACCGGGTACTGAGTTCGACGGTGGACCAAGTTCGACCAGTGACAAATCCAGAGTTTGTCCGGGAACCGAGTCGGACCGGGGACTGAAACAGAGTCCGACCTCGGACAAAGTCCGACCGGAAACCCAGCCAAAATCTGATTGGGGAACGAGTCAGAGTCCGATCGGAGACCGGGTCCGATCAGGGACCAAGTCCGACCGGGTCTAAGTCCGACCGGCGAATGAGCCACAGTCCATCTGGGACCGAGACCGACCGAAGACCGAGCCAGAGTCCAGCCAGGGTTCGAGTCCGACCGGGGACCAAGTCCGACCGGGTCGGAGTCCGACCGGCGAATAAGCCAAAAGTCAGAGCCAGAGTCCAACTGGGAAACGAGTCGGACCATGAAATGAGTCTGACTGGGGACCGAGCCAGAGTCCGACCGAAGACCGACCGGGTACCGAATCCGACCGGGTTCTGAGTTCAACAGAAAACCGAGTTTGACCAGTGACCAATGCAGAGTTCGACCAGGGACCGAGTCTGACCGGGGACCGAGTTCGACCGGGGACCGAGTCCGACCGGGGACCAAGTCCGACCAAGGACCGAGTCCGACCGGGGATCGAGTCCGACCGGGGACCGAGTCCGACCGGGGACCGGGTCCGACCGGGGACCGAGTCTGACCGGAGACCGAGTCCGACCGGGGACCGATGCCGACCGGGTACCAATGCCGACCGGAAACGGAGGCCGACTGGGGACCGAGGCCGACCGAAAGGCCAATGCGACCGAGGACCAAGGCCGACTGGGAACCGAGTCCGACCAGGGACCGAGTTCGACCAGGGACCGAGTCCGACCGGGGACCGGTGCCGACCGGGTACCAATGCCGACCGGAAACCGAGTCCGATCGGGGACCGAGTCCGACCGGGGACCGAGTCCGACCAGGAACCGAGTCCGACCAAGGACCGAGTCCGACCAGGGACCGAGTACGACCAGAGACCGGGGACCGAGTCTTACGACCGAGTCCGACCGAAGACCGAGTCCGACCGGGGACCGAGTCCGACCGGGGACCTAGTCCAACCAGGGACCAAGCCCGACCAGGGACCGATGCCGACCGGGGTCCCTGTCCGCCCGGACACCGAGTCCGACCGGAGACCGAGTCCGACCGGGAACCGAAACCGACCGGGGACCGAGTCCGACCGGGGACCGAGTCCGACCGGGGACCGAGTCCGACCGGGGACCAAGTCCGCCCGGACACCGAGTCCGACCGTAGACCGAGTCCGACCGGGAACCGAAACCGACCGGGGACCGGGTCCGACCGGGGACCGAGTCCAACCGGAAACCGAGTCCAAACGGGGACCAAGTCCGACTGGGGACCGAGTCCGACCGAAAACCGAGTCCGATGGGGACCGAGTCCGATCGAGTCCGACCAAGGACCGAGTCCGACCGGGGACCGAGTCCGACCGGGGACCGAGTCTGACCGGGGACCAAGTCCGACCGAGTGTGACCGGGAACCGAGTCCGACCGGGGACCGAGTCCGACCGGGGACCAAGTCGACCGGGGACCGAGTCTGACTCGGTCCCTGGTCGGATTTGGTCCCCAGTCGGACTCGGTCCCCGATCGGACTCGGTCCCCGGTCGCATTGGTACCCGGTCGGCATCGGTCCCCGGTCGGACTCGGTCTTCGGTCAGACTCGGTCCCCGGTCGGACTCGGTCCCCGGTCGGACTCGGTCGGACTCGGTCCCCGGTCGGACTCGGTCCCCGGTCGGACTCGGTCCCCGGTCGGACTCGGTCCCCGGTCGGACTCGGTCCCCGGTCGAACACAGTCGGACTCGGTCCCTGGTCGGACTCGGTCCCCGGTCGGATTTGGTCCCCGGTCGGACTCGGTCCCCGGGCGGACTCGGTCACTGGTCGGACTCGGTCCCTGGGCGGACTCGGTTCCCAGTCGGACTCGGTACCCGGTCGGACTCGGTCCCCGGTGGGACTCGGTCTCTGATCGCATCGGCCTCCGTTTGGCCTCGCTCCCCAGCCAGCATCGGTCTTCGGTCGGCATCAGTACCCGATCGGCATGGTTCCCCGGTCGTTCTCCGGTCAGACTTGGTCCCCGGTCGGACTCGGTCCCCGGTCGAACTCGGTCACGGTCGGACTCGGTCCCCGGTCGGGCTCGGTCCCCGGTCGGACTCGGTCCCCGGTCAGACTCGGTCACCGGTCGGACTCGGTCCCCAGTCGGACTTGGTCCCCGGTCGGCATCGGTCCCCGGTCGGACTCGGTCCCCGGTCGGACTCGGTCCCCGGTCGGACACGGTCGGACTCGGTCCCCGGTCGGACTCGGTCCCTGGTCGGATTTGGTCCTCGGTCGGACTCGGTCCCCGGTCGGACTCGGTTTCCTGTCGGACTCGGTCCCCGGTCGGATTTGGTCCCCGGTCGGACTCGGTCGGAGTCGGTCCCCGGTCGGACTCGGTCCCCGGTCGGACTTGGTCTTCGGTCAGACTCGGTCCCCGGTCGGACTCGATCCCCGGTCGGACTCGGTCCCCCGGTCGGACTCGGTCCCCGGTCGGACTCGGTTCCCGGTCGGACTCGGTGCCCGGTCGGACTCGGTCCCCGGTCGAACACGGTCGGACTCGGTCCCTGGTCGGGCTTGGTCCCTGGTTGGATTAGGTCCCCGGTTGGACTCGGTCCCCGGTCAGACTCGGTCTTCGGTCGGACTCGGTCCCCGGTAAGACTCGGTCCCTGGTCCCCAGTCGGACTCGGTCCCTGGTCGGACTCGGTCCCTGGTCGGATTTGGTCCCCTGTCGGACTCGGTCCCCGATCGGACTCGGTCCCCGATCGCATTGGTACCCGGTCGGCATCGGTCCCCGGTCGGACTCGGTCTTCGGTCAGACTCGGTCCCCGGTCGGACTCGGTCCCCGGTCGGACTCGGTCGGACTCGGTCCCCGGTCGGACTCGGTCCCCGGTCGGACTCGGTCGGTCCGGTCGGTCGGTCCCCGGTCGGACCGGTCCCCGGTCGGACTCGGTCCCCGGTCGGACTCGGTCCCCGACTCGGTCGAACACAGTCGGACTCGGTCCCTGGTGGTCGGACTCGGTCCCCGGTCGGATTCGGTCCCCGGTCGGACTCGGTCCCCGGGCGGACTCGGTCACCGGTCGGACTCGGTCCCCGGTCGGACTCGGTTCCCAGTCGGACTCGGTCCCCGGTCGGACTCGGTCCCCGGTCGGGACTCGGTCGGAGTCTCGATCGCATCGGCCTCCGGTCGGCCTCGCCCCCAGCCAGCATCGGTCTTCGGTCGGCATCGGTACCCGATCGGCATGGTTCCCCGGTCGTTCTCCGGTCGGACTCGGTCCCCGGTCGGACTCGGTCCCCGGTCGAACTCGGTCACGGTCGGACTCGGTCCCCGGTCGGGCTCGGTCCCCGGTCGGACTCGGTCCCCGGTCGGACTCGGTCACCGGTCGGACTCGGTCCCCGGTCGGACTCGGTCCCCGGTCGGCATCGGTCCCCGGTCGGACTCGGTCCCCGGTCGGACTCGGTCCGGTCGGTCGGACACGGTCGGACTCGGTCCCCGGTCGGACTCGGTCCCGGGTCGGATTTGGTCCTCGGTCGGACTCGGTCCCCGGTCGGACTCGGTCCCCGGTCGGACTCGGTCCCCGGTCGGATTTCGGTCCCCGGTCGGACTCGGTCGGAGTCGGTCCCCGGTCGGACTCGGTCCCCGGTCGGACTCGGTCCTTCGGTCGGACTCGGTCCCCGGTCGGACTCGTCCCCGGTCGGACTCGGTCCTCGGTCGGACTCGGTCCCCGGTCGGACTCGGTCCCCGGTCGGACTCGGTCCCCGGTCGGACTCGGTGCCCGGTCGGACTCGGTCCCCGGTCGAACACGGTCGGACTCGGTCCCCGGTCGGGCTCGGTCCCGGTCTGGATTCGGTCCCCGGTTGACTCGGTCCCCGGTCAGACTCGGTCTTCGGTCGGACTCGGTCCCCGGTAAGACTCGGTCCCCGGTCTCCGGTCAGACTCGGTCTCCGGTCAGACTCGGTCACCGGTCGGACTCGGTCCCTGGTCGGATTCGGTCCCCGATCGGACTCGGTCCCCGGTCGCATTGGTACCCGGTCGGCATCGGTCCCCGGTCGGACTCGGTCTTCGGTCAGACTCGGTCCCCGGTCGGACTCGGTCCCCGGTCGGACTCGGTCCCCGGTCGGACTCGGTCCCCGGTCGGACTCGGTCCCCGGTCGGACTCGGTCCCCGGTCGGACTCGGTCCCCGGTCGGACTCGGTCCCCGGTCGGACTCGGTCCCCGGTCGGACTCGGTCCCCGGTCGGACTCGGTCCCCGGTCGGACTCGGTCCCCGGTCGAACACGGTCGGACTCGGTCCCTGGTCGGACTCGGTCCCCGGTCGGACTTGGTCCCCGGTCGGACTCGGTCCCCGGTCGGACTCGGTCCCCGGTCGGACTCGGTCCCCGGTCGGACTCGGTCCCCGGTCGGACTCGGTACCCGGTCGGACTCGGTCGGACTCGGTCCCCGGTCGGACTCGGTCCCCGGTCGGACTCGGTCCCCGGTCGGACTCGGTCCCCGGTCGGACTCGGTCCCCGGTCGAACACGGTCGGACTCGGTCCCTGGTCGGACTCGGTCCCCGGTCGGATTCGGTCCCCGGTCGGACTCGGTCCCCGGTCGGACCGGTCGGTCGGTCGGACTCGGTCCCCGGTCGGACGGTCCTCCGGTCCCCGGTCGGACTCGGTCCCCGGTCGAACTCGGTCCCCGGTCGGACTCGGTCCCCGGTCGGACTCGGTCCCCGGTCCCCGGTCGGACTCGGTCCCCGGTCGGACTCGGTCCCCGGTCGGACTCGGTCCCCGGTCGGACTCGGTCCCCGGTCGGAGTCGGTCCCCGGTCGGCATCGGTCCCCGGTTTCCCGGTCGGACTCGGTCCCCGGTCGGACTCGGTCTCCGGTCGGACACGGTCCCCGGTCGGACTCGGTCCCCGGTCGGACTCGGTCCCCGGTCAGACTCGGTCGTCGGTCGGACTCGGTCCCCGATCGGACTTTGTCCCCGGTCGGACTCGGTCGGACTCGGTCCCCGGTCGGACTCGGTCCCCGGTCGGACTCAGTCCCCGGTCGGACTCGGTCCCCGGTCGGACTCGGTTTCCGGTCGACTCGGTCCCCGGTCGGACTCGGTCCCCGGTCGGACTCGGTCCCCGGTCGGACTCGGTCCCCGGTCGGACTCGGTCGCCGGTCGGACTCGGTCCCCGGTCGGACTCGGTCCCCGGTCGGACTCGGTCCCCGGTTGGATTCGGTCCCCGGTCGGCATCGGTCCCCGGTTTAGACTCGGTTTCCGGTCGGACTCGGTCCCCGGTCGGACTCGGTCCCCGGTCGGACTCGGTCCCCGGTCGGACTCGGTCGGACTCGGTCCCCGGTCGGACTCTCCCCGGTCCTCGGTCGGACTCGGTCGGTCCGGTTTCCGGTCGGACTCGGTCCCCGGTCGGACTCGGTCGGTCGGACTCGGTCCCGGTCGGACTCGGTCCCCGGTCGGACTCGGTCCCCGGTCGGACGGTCGGTCGGTCCCCGGTCGGACTCGGTCCCCGGTCGGACTCGGTCCCCGGTCGGACTCGGTCCTCGGTCGGACTCGGTCCCGGTCACTCGGTCCCCGGTCGGACTCGGTCGGTCCGGTCGGACTCGGTCCCCGGTCGGATTCGGTCCCGGTCCGACTCGGTCCCTATCGGTCGGTCGGTCCCCGGTCGGACTCGGTCCCCGGTCGGACTCGGTCCCCGGTCGGACTCGGTCCCCGGTCGGACTCGGTCCCCGGTCGGACTCGGTTCCGGTCGGACTCGGTCCCCGGTCGAAAACGGTCGGACTCGGTCCCTGGTCGGACTCGGTCCCCGGTCGGACTCGGTCCCCTATCGAACTCGGTCCCCGGTCGGACTCGGTCCCCGGTCGGACTCGGTCCCCGGTCGGACTCGGTCCCCGGTCGGACTCGGTCCCCGGTCGGACTCGGTCCCCGGTCGGACTCGGTCCCCGGTCGGACTTTGTCCCCGGTCGGACTCGGTCGGACTCAGTCCCCGGTCGGACTCGGTCCCCGGTCGGACTCGGTTTCCGGTCGAACTCGGTCCCCGGTCGGACTCGGTCCCCGGTCGGAATCGGTCCCCGGTCGGACTCGGTCGCCGGTCAGACTCGATCCCCGGCCGGACTCGGTCCCCGGTCGGACTCGGTACCCGGTCAGACTCGGTCCCCGGTCGGACTCGGTCCCCGGTCGGGCTCGGTCCCCGGTTGGACTCGGTGCCTGGTCGGCATCGATCCCCGGTCGGAGTCGGTCCCCGGTCGGACTCGGTCCCCGGTCAGACTCGGTCCCCGGTCGGACTCGGTCCCCGGTCGGACTCGGTTTCCGGTCGGACTTGGTTCTCGGTCGGACTCGGTCCCCGGTCGGACTCTTTCCCCGGTCGGCATCGGTCCCCGGTCGGACTCGGTCCCTGGTCGGACTCAGGCTCCGGTCGGACTCGGTCCCTGGTCGGATCAGGCTCCGGTCGGACTCGGTCCCCGGTCGGCATCGGTCCCCGGTCGGACTCGGTCCCCGGTCGGACTCGGTCCCCGGTCGGACTCGGTCCCCGGTCGGACTCGGTCCCCGGTCGGACTCGGTCCCCGGTCGGACTCGGTCCGGTCGGACTCGGTCCCCGGTCCCCGGTCGGCATCGGTCCCCGGTTTCGGACTCGGTTTCCGGTCGGACTCGGTCCCCGGTCGGACGGTCGGTCGGTCCCGGTCGGACTCGGTCCCCGGTCGGACCCGGTCCCCGCTCGGACCCGGTCCCCGGTCGGACACGGTCCCCGGTCGGACTCGGTCCCCGGTCGGACTCGGTCCCCGGTCGGACTCGGTCGGACTCGGTCCCCGGTCGGACTCGGTCCCCGGTTGGATTCGGTCCCCGGTCGGCATCGGTCCCCGGTTTAGACTCGGTTTCCGGTCGGACTCGGTCTTCGGTCAGACTCGGTCCCCGGTCGGACTCGGTCCCCGGTCGGACTCGGTCGGACTCGGTCCCCGGTCGGACTCGGTCCCCGGTCGGCTCGGTCCCCGGTCGGACTCGGTCCCCGGTCGGACTCGGCCCCGGTCGGACTCGGTCCCCGGTCGGACCGGTCGGACTCGGCCCGGTCAGACTCGGTCCCCGGTCGGCATCGGTCCCCGATCGGACTCGGTCCCACGTCGGACCCGGTCCCCGGTCGGAATCGGTCCCCGGTCGGACTCGGTTTCCGATCGGACTCGGTCCCCGGTCGAAAACGGTCGGACTCGGTCCCTGGTCGGACTCGGTCGGACACGGTACCCGGTCGGACTCGGTCCCCGGTCGGACTCGGTCCCCGGTCGGACTCGGTCCCCGGTCGGACTCGGTCCCCGGTCGGACGGTCGGTCCCCGGTCGGACTTGTCCCCGGTCGGACTCGGTCGGACTCAGTCCCCGGTCGGACTCGGTCCCCGGTCGGACTCGGTTTCCGGTCGAACTCGGTCCCCGGTCGGACTCGGTCCCCGGTCGGACTCGGTCCCCGGTCGGACTCGGTCGCCGGTCAGACTCGATACCCGGCCGGACTCGGTCCCCGGTCGGACTTGGTCCCCGGTCGGACTCGGTCCCCGGTCGGACCCGGTCCCCGGTCGGACCCGGTCCCCGGTCGGACACGGTCCCCGGTCGGACTCGGTCCCCGGTCGGACTCGGTCCCCGGTCGGACTCGGTCCCCGGTCGGACTCGGTCCCCGGTCGGACTCGGTCCCCGGTCGGACTCGGTCCCGGTCGGACTCGGTCCCGGTCAGACTCGGTCGGTCGGACTCGGTCCCCGGTCGGACTCGGTCCCCGGTCGGACTCGGTCCCCGGTCGGACTCGGTCCCCGGTCGGACTCGGTTTCCGATCGGACTCGGTCCCCGGTCGAAAACGGTCGGACTCGGTCCCTGGTCGGACTCGGTCCCCGGTCGGACTCGGTCCCCTATCGAACTCGGTCCCCGGCCGGACTCGGTCCCCGGTCGGACTCGGTCCCCGGTCGGACTCGGTCCCCGGTCGGACTCGGTCCCCGATCGGACTTTGTCCCCGGTCGGACTCGGTCGGACTCAGTCCCCGGTCGGACTCGGTCCCTGGTCGGACTCGGTTTCCGGTCGGGCTCGGTCCCGGAGTCTCGGTCCTCGGTCCCCGGTCGGACTCGGTCCCCGGTCGGACTCGGTCCCGGTCGGTCGGACGGTCGGTCGGACTCGGTCCCCGGTCGGACGGTCGATCGGTCCCCGGTCGGACTCGGTCCCCGGTCGGTCGGACACAGTACCCGGTCAGACTCGGTCCCCGGCCGGACTCGGTCCCCGGTCGGACTCGGTCCCCGGTTGACTCGGTGCCGGTCGGCATCGGTCCCCGGTCGGCATCGGTCCCCGGTCGGACTCGGTCCCCGGTCGGACTCGGTCCCCGGTCGGACTCGGTCCCCGGTCGGACTCGGTCCCCGGTCGGACTCGGTCCCCGGTCGGACTCGGTCCCCGGTCCTCGGTCTCGGTCGGACTCGGTCCCCGGTCGGACTCGGTCCCCGGTCGGCATCGGTCCCGGTCGGTCCGGTCGGCTCGGTCCCCGGTCGGACTCGGTCCCCGGTCGGACTCGGTCCCCGGTCGGACTCGGTCCCCGGTCGGATCAGGTCCCCGGTCGGACTCGGTCCCGGTCGGTCGGTCCGATCGGTCGGTCGGACTCGGTCCCTCGGTCGGACTCGGTCCCCGGTCGGACCCGGTCCCTCGGCATCGATCGGACTCGGTCCCCGGTCGGACTCGGTCCCCGGTCGGACTCGGTCCCCGGTCGGACTCGGTCGGTCCCGGTCGGACTCGGTCCCCGGTCGGACTCGGTCCCGGTCGGACTCGGTCCCCGGTCGGACTCGGTCCCCGGTCGGACTCGGTCCCCGGTCGGACTCGGTCCCCGGTCGGACTCGGTCGGACTCCCGGTCGGACGGTCCCCGGTCGGTCCCCGGTCGGACTCGGTCGGTCGGACTCGGTCGGACTCGGTCGGACTCGGTCCCCGGTCGGACTCGGTCCCCGGTCGGACTCGGTCCCCGGTCGGACTCGGTCCCCGGTCGGACTCGGTCCCCGGTCGGACTCGGTCCCCGGTCGGACTCGGTCCCGGTCGGACTCGGTCCGGTCGGACTCGGTCCCCGGTCGGACTCGGTCCCGGTCCCTGGTCGGGTCGGTCCCCGGTCGGACTCGGTCCCCGGTCGGACTCGGTCCCGGTCGGACTCGGTCCCGGTCGGACCGGTCGGTCGGACTCGGTCCCCGGTCGGACTCGGTCCCGGTCGGACTCGGTCCCCGGTCGGACTCGGTCCCCGGTCGGACTCGGTCCCCGGTCGGACTCGGTCCCCGGTCGGACTCGGTCCCCGGTCGGACTCGGTCCCCGGTCGGACTCGGTCCCCGGTCGGACTCGGTCCCCGGTCGGTCGGACTCGGTCGGACTCGGTCCCCGGTCGGACACGGTACCCGGTCAGACTCGGTCCCCGGTCGGACTCGGTCCCCGGTCGGATTTGGTTCCCGGTCGGACTCGGTCCTCGGTCGGACTTGGTCCCCGGTCGGACTCGGTCCCCGGTCGGACTCGGTCCCCGGTCGGACTCGGTCCCCGGTCGGACTCGGTCCCCGGTCGGACTCGGTCCCCGGTCGGACTCGGTCACCGGTCGGACTCGGTCCCCGGTCGGACTCGGTCCCCGGGCGGACTCGATCCCCGGTCGGTATCGGTCCCTGGTCGGACTTGGTCCCTGGTCGGACTCGGTCGTAAGGCTCGGTCCCCGGTCTCCGGTCGGACTCGGTCCCTGGTCGGACTCGGTCCCTAGTCGGACTTGGTTTTCGGTCAGACTTGTTCCCCGGTCGGACTCGGTCCCGGTCACACTCGGTCGGACTTGGTCCCCGGTCAGACTCGGTCCCCGGTCGGACTCGGTCCCCGGTCGGACCCGGTCCCCGGTCGGACTCGGTCCGGTCGGACTCGGTCCCGGTCGGACTCGGTCCCCGGTCGGACTCGGTCCCGGTCGGACGGTCCCCGGTCGGTCCCCGGTCGGACTCGGTCCCTGGTCGGACTCCCCGGTCGGACTCGGTCCCCGGTCGGCCTCGGTCCCCGGTCGGACTCGGTCCCCGGTCGGACTCGGTCCCCGGTCGGACCCGGTCCCCGCTCGGACCCGGTCCCCGGTCGGACACGGTCCCCGGTCGGACTCGGTCCCTGGTCGGACTCGGTCCGACCGGACCGAGTCCGACCGGTCGGACCGGTCCGACCGGGGACCGATGCCGACCTGGTACCAATGCCGACCGAAAACCGAGGCCGACACCGGACCGAGGCCCGGGGCCAACCGGCGACCGGGGACCGAGTCCGACCGGGGACCGAGTCCGACTGGGGACCAAGTCCGACCAGGGACCGAGTCAGGCCGGGGATCGAGTCTGACCGGGGACCGAGTCCGACCGGGGACCAAATCCGACCGGGGACCGAGTCCGACCGGAAACCGAGTCCGACCGGGGACCGAGTCCGACCGGGGACCGAGTCCGACCGAGGACCAAGTCCGACCAGGGACCGAGTCCGACCGGGGACCGGGGAGTCCGACCGGGACCGAGTCCGACCGGGGACCGAGTCCGACCGGGGACCGAGTCCGACTGGGGGAGTCCGACCGGGACCGAGTCCGACCGGGGACCGGGGAAGTCCGACCGGGGACCGAGTCCAACCAGGGACCGAGTCCAACCGGGAACCGAGTCCGACCGGGAACCGAGCCGACCGGGGACAGAGTCCGACCGGGGACCGAGTCCGACCGGGGACCGAGTCCGACTGGGGACCGAGTCCGACCGGAGACCGACCGGGGAACCATGCCGATCGGGTACCGATGCCGACCGAAGACCGATGCTGGCTGGGGACCGAGGCCAAACGGAGGCCGATGCGATCAGAGACCGAGTCCGACCGGGGACCGAGTCCGACCGGGTAACGAGTCCGACTGGGAACCGAGTCCGCCCAGGGACCGAGTCCGGCCAGTGACCGAGTCCGACCGGGGACCGAGTCCGACCGAGGACCGAAACTAACCGGAGACCGAGTCCGACCGGGGACCGATGCCGACCTGGTACCAATGCCGACCGAAAACCGAGGCCGACTCGGGACCGAGGCCAAACGGGGGCCAATGCGACCGGGGACCGAGTCCGATCGGGGACCGAGTCCGACTGGGGACCAAGTCCGACCAGGGACCGAGTCCGGCCGGGGATCGAGTCTGACCGGGGACCGAGTCCGACCGGGGACCGAGTCCGACCGTGACCGAGTTCGACCGGGGACCTAGCGAGAGTACGAATGGGGACCGAACCATAGTCCGACTGGGGTTCGAGCTAGAGTCTTAAGCTATCCGACAGGGGATTGAGCTAGAGTCCGACCGGAGACAGAGTACAACCGGAGACCGAGTCTTACCGTGGACCAAAACAGGGGACCGAGTCCGACATGGGACCGAGTCTAAACGGGGACAGAGTCCTACCCGGGACGGAGTCCCAACGGGGATCAAGCCACAGTCCGCACGGGGACCGAGATCCACCGGGAACCGAGTCCGACCGGGAACCGAGACAGAGTCTGACTGGGGACCTAGTCCGACCGAACCCGAGTCCGGTGAACAACACGTACATTTATCTGACTAAAAGTGCTCTTCATTGTTAAAAGCGTTCTAATATCATAAGTACGAGTACAAACTCAGAATTGTGCTCATGAATACAAAAATTGTACTCACACTACAAGTTGGGTTATAATCATGGATTATTCAACATATCAAAGAGCCTATACGCGCCTAATGGATTTCTTTTTTTGTATTTCTTATAAAAGGTCGATGGACATGTAGCGGTTTCTTTCTTGCCTAAAATCTGATCAGATCAGTTTGTTGATTTTAGAACAAATTACGTTTATGTTTTAAGCTATGGTTGACTAGAATTGTATCAGTTTTTTAATTAAGCTAAATTTGTGACGTATGCATGGGCGGGCGGCTCAGATCTTTAAGTAATTCTCTAAACAAAAATAAATTTCTCCAACTTTATCGGGGGCACAGTGAAGAATCAGAAACTTTTGCTCAGAATTTCCTACACCACTTAAAAAAGTATGATAGACATTTAAAAACCAAAGTATTACAAAAGATTATCAGGGTCGCCCTTTATACATCCAAAGTTCAAGCTCAAGTTCATAACATTTATATGGTGCTATATCTGAAAAAATGTATTCTAATGCGCCTAGCATTCACACATATATATATATATATATATATATATATATATATATATATATATATATATATATATATATATATATATATATATATATATATATATATATATATATATATATATATATATATATATATATATATATATATATATATATATATATATATATATATATATATATATATATATATATATATATATATATATATATATATATATATATATATATATATATATATATATATATATATATATATATATATATATATATATATATATATATATATATATATATATATATATATATATATATATATATATATATATATATATATATATATATATATATATATATATATATATATATATATATATATATATATATATATATATATATATATATATATATATATATATATATATATATATATATATAGTATATATATATATATATATATATATATATATATATATATATATATATATATATATATATATATATATATATATATATATATATATATATATATATATATATATATATATCTATCTATCTATCTATCTATCTATCTATATATATATATATATATATATATATATATATATATATATATATATATATATATATATATATATATATATATATATATATATATATATATATATATATATATATATATATATATATATATATATATATATATATATATATATATATATATATATATATATATATATATATATATATATATATATATATATATATATATATATATATATATATATATATATATATATATATATATATATATATATATATATATAAGTAATAACATTTATATGCTGCTATATCTAAAAGAATTTATTCTAATGCGCCTCAGCATTCATATATATGAAAGTAATAACATTTATATGGTGCTATATCTGAAAGAATTTAATCTAATGTGCCTAGCATTCATATATATATATATATATATATATATATATATATATATATATATATATATATATATATATATATATATATATATTATATATATATATATATATATATATATATATATATATATATATATATATATATATATATATATATATATATATATATATATATATATATATATATATATAAGTAATAACATTTATATGGTGCTATATCTAAAAGAATTTATTCTAATGCGCCTAGCATTCATATATATGAAAGTAATAACATTTATATGGTGCTATATCTAAAAGAATTTAATCTAATGTGCCTAGCATTCATATATATATATATATATATATATATATATAAATAATAACATTTATATGGTGCTATATCTAAAAGAATTTATTATAATGCGCCTAGCATTATATATATTAAAGTAATAACATTATATGGTGCTATATCTGAAAGAATTTATTCTACTGCGCCTAGCATTCATATTTATGAAAATAATAACTTTTATATGGTGCTATATTTCAAAAAATTATTCTAATGCGCCTAGCATTCATATATATGATAATATAACTTTTATATAATGCTATATTTAAAGGAATTTATTCTAGTGAGCCTAGCATTCATATATATGAAAGTAATAATATTTATAAGGCGCTATATCTGTATATCTAAAAGAATTTATTCTACTGAGCCTAGTATTCATAAAAGTAATAACATTTATATGGTGCTATATCTAAAAGAATTTATTCTAATGCGCCCAGCATTCATACATATGAAAGTAATAGCATTTATATGGTGCAATATCTAACATAATTTATTTTAATGCGCCTAGCATTCATATATATAAAAGTAATAACAGTTATATGTTGCTATATCTACAAGAATTTGTTCTAATGAGCCTAGCATTCATATATATGAAAATAACAACATTTATATGTTACTATAATTGAAAGAATTTATTCTATTGCGCCTAGCATTCATATATATGAAAGCAATAATATTCATATGGTGCTATATCTAAAAGAATTTATTCTAATGCGCCTAGCATTCATATATATGAAAACATTTATATGGCGCTATATCTGTATATCTAAAAGAATTTATTCTACTGAGCCTAGTATTTTGAAAACAATAACATTTATGTGGTTCTATATCTAAAGAATTTATTCTACTGCGCCTAGCATTCATATATATGAAAGTGATAACATTTATATGGTGCTATATCTGAAAGAATTAAAGCGCCTAGCATTCATATATATGAAAACAATAACATTTATATGGCGCTATTAATACAATAATTGATTCTAATGAGCCTAGCATTCATATATATGAAAATGATAACATTTATATGGCGCTATATCTAAAAGAATTTATTCTACTGCGCCTAGCATTCATATATATGTGAAAGTAATAACATTTATGTTGCGCTATATCTAAAAGAATGTATTTTACTGTATTAGCATTATATATATATATATATATATATATATATGAAAGAAATATCATTTATATGGTGCTATATCTAAAAAAAGATATTCTACTGCGCTTAGCATGCATATGCATGGAAGTAATAACATTTATATGGTGCTATATTTAAAAGAATGTATTCTAATGCGCCTAGCATTCATATGCATGAAAGTAATGATATTTATATAGCGCTATGTCTGAAGAATTTATTCTACTGCGCCTAGCGTTTATATATATGAGAGTAATAACATTTACATGGCGCTATATCTAAAAGAATTTATTCTAATGCGCCTAGAATTCATATATATGAAAGTAATAACATTTATATGATGCTATCTCCAAAAGAATGTATTCTACTGAGCCTAGCATTCATATATATGCAACTAATAACATTTATATGGTGCTATATCTATAAAAAAAATTATAATGCGCCTAGCATTCATATATATAAAATTAATAACATTTATATGGTGCTATATCTAAAAAGAATTTATTCTAATGCGCCCAGCATTCATATATATGAAAGTAATAACATTTATAAGGTGCTATTTCTAGAATAATTTACTTTATTGCGCTTAGCATTCATATATAGGAAAATAATAAAATGTATATGTTGCTATATTTAAAAGAATTTGTTCTATTGCGCCTAGCATTCATATATATGAAAACATTTATCTGGCGCTATATCTGTATATCTAAAAGAATTTATTCTACTGAGCCTAGTATTTATGAAAGTAATAACATTTATGTGGTTCTATATCTAAATAATTTATTCTACTGCGCCTAGCATTCATATATATGAAAGTGATAACATTTATATGGTGCTATATCTGAAAGAATTAAAGCGCCTAGCATTCATATATATGAAAACAATAACATTTATATGGCGCTATTAGTAAAATAATTGATTCTAATGAGCCTAGCATTCATATATATGAAAATGATAACATTTATATGGCGCTATATCTAAAAGAATTTATTCTATCCTAGCATTCATATATATATATATATATATATATATATATATATATATATATATATATATATATATATATATATATATATATATATATATATATATATATATATATATATATGAAAGAAATATCATTTATATGGTGCTATATCTAAAAGAATTGATTCTACTGCGCTTAGCATTCATATGCATGGAAGTAATAACATTTATATGGTGCTATATTTAAAAGAATGTATTCTAATGCGCCTAGCATTCATATGCATGGAAGTAATAATATTGATATGGCGCTATGTCTGAAGAATTTATTCTACTGCGCCTAGCGTTTATATAAATGAGAGTAATAACATTTACATGGCGCTATATCTAAAAGAATTTATTCTAATGCGCCTAGAATTCATATATATGAAAGTAATAACATTTATATGATGCTATCTCCAAAAGAATTTATTCTAATGCGCCAAGCATTCATATATGAAAGTAATAACATATATATGGTGCTATATCTAAAAAATATTATAATGCGCCTAGCATTCATATATATAAAATTAATAACATTTATATGGTGCTATATCTAAAAGAATTTATTCTAATGCGCCCAGTATTCATATATATGAAAGTAATAACATTTATATGGTGCTATATCTAAAAGAATTTATTTTATTGCGCTTAGCATTCATATATAAAAAATAATAAAATTTATATGTTGCTATATCTAAAAGAATTTGTTCTATTGCGCCTAGCATTCATATTTATGAAAGTAATAACATTTATGTGACGCTATATCTAAAAGAATTTATTCTACTGCGCCTAGCATTCATATATATATGAAAGTAACAACATTTATATGGCGCTATATTTAGAAGAATTTATTATAATGCGCCTAGCATTCATATATAAATCGTCGACGAGTGAACACACAATTACAATGACGGGGTTGTCGCCTGCGTATTCGGTTATGATAGTAACAATGCTATCTCGAAACGCTTAAAACGACCCGGACGAGTACACAGGTACGACATACGTACAGACATAACATCGCTAACCAAGTCAATGTCCACGGCCTTTGATAACCAGTTGTGGTACACTGGCGTGTCTACCCAACCCAGGCTTAAACCTAAGGCCTCGTGGTCTATAGACAGGTCTGATAACCGCTACACCACAGTAGGTAGATATGAAAGTAATAACATTTATATGGTGCTATATCTAAAAAAAATATTATAATGCGCCTAGCATTCATATATATTAAAGTAATAACATTATATGGTGGTATATCTGAAAGAATTTATACTACTGCGCCTAGCATTCATATATATGAAAGTAATAACATTTATATGGTGCTATATCTAAAAGAATTTATTCTACTGAGCCTAGCATTCATATATATGAAAGTAATAACATTTATATGGTGCTATATCTGAAAGAAATTATTCTAATGAGCCTACCATTCATCTATATAAAAATAATAACATTTATATGGCGCTATATCTAAAAGAATTTACTCTACTGCGCCTAGCATTCATATATATTAAAGTAATAACATGTATATGGTGCTATATCCAAAAGAATTTATTCTACTGAGCCTAGCATTCGTATGTATAAAAGTAATAACATTTATATGGTGCTATATCAAAAGAATTTATTCTACTGAGCCCAGCATTCATATATATGAAAGTAATAACATTTATATGGTACTATATCTAAAAGAATGTATTTTAATGCGCTTAGCATTCATAGGCATGGTAATGATAACATCTATATGGCGCTGTATCTAAAAGAATTTATTCTACTGCGCCTAGCGTTCGTATATATGAGAGTAATAACATTTTATGTGGCGCCATATCTAAAAAATTATTATAATGCGCCTAGCATTCATATATATAAAAGTAATAACATTTATATGGTGCTATAGATCTAAAAGAATTTATTCTAATGCGCCCAGCATTCATATATATATTTATGAAAGTAATAACATTTATATGGTGCTATATCTAAAAGAATTTATTCTAATGCGCCTAGCATTCATATGTATATTTATGAAAGTAATAATATTTATATGGTGCTATATTCAAAAGAATTTATTCTAATGCGCCTAGCATTCATATACATGAAAGTAATAACATTTTATGGTGCTGCTATTTCTAAAAGAATTTATTTTATTGCGCCTACCATTCATATATATGAAAATAATAACATTTATATGTTGCTATATCTAAAAAAATTGTTCTATTGCGTCTAGCATTCATATTTATGAAAGTAATAACATTTATGTGGCGCTATATCTACAAGAATATATTCTAATGCGCCTAGCATTTATGTATATATGAAAGTAACAACATTTATATGGCGCTATATCTAAAAGAATTTACTCTACTGCGCCTAGCATTCATATATATGTGAAATGAAATAACATTTATGTTGCTATATCTAAAGAATGTATTCTACAGCGCCTAGCATTCATTATATATATATATATATATATATATATATATATATATATATATATATATAGTAATAATATTCATATATATATATATATCTAAAAGAATTTATTCTATATATATATAAGCATTATATATATATGAAAACATTTATATGGCGCTATATCTGTATATCTAAAAAAATTTATTCTACTGAGCCTAGTATTTATGAAAGTAATAACATTTATGTGGTTCTATATCTAAAGAATTTATTCTACTGCGCCTAGCATTCATATATATGAAAGTAATAACATTTATATGGTGCTATATCTGAAAGAATTAAAGCGCCTAGCATTCATATATATATGAAAACAATAACATTTATATGGCGCTATTAATAAAATAATTGATTCTAATGAGCCTAGCATTCATATATATGAAAATGATAACATTTATATGGCGCTATATCTAAAAGAATGTATTCTACTGCGCCTAGCATTCATATATATGAAAAAGTAATAACATTTATATGGTGCTATTGTTAAAAGAATGTATTCTAATGCCCTAGCATTCATATGCATGGAAGTAATAATATTGATATGGCGCTATGTCTAAAAGAATTTATTCTACTGCGCCTAGCGTTTATTTATATGAAGTAATAACATTTACATGGCGCTATATCTAAACGAATTTATTGTAATGCGCCTAGCATTCATATATATGAAAGTAATAACATTTATATGATGCTATCTCTAAAAGAATTTATTCTAATGCGCCTAGCATTCATATATATGAAAGTAATAACATATATATGGTGCTATATCTAAAAAATATTATAATGCGCCTAGCATTCATATATATAAAACTAATAACATTTATATGGTGCTATATCTAAAAGAATTTATTCTAATGCGCTTAGCATTCATATATAGGAAAGTAATAAAATTTATAATGTTATTATAGAATAATTTATTTTATTGCGCTTAGCATTCATATTTAGGAAAATAATAAAATTTATATGTTGCTATATCTAAAAGAATTTATTCTACTGCGCCTAGCATTCATATACATATGAAAGTAATAACATTTATGTGACGCTATATTTAAAACAATTTATTCTACTGCGCCTAGCATTCATATACATATGAAAGTAACAACATTTATATGGCGCTATATTTAAAAGAAATTTATTATAATGCGCCTAGCATTCATATATATCGTCGACGAGTGAACACACAATTACAATTACGGGGTTGTCGCCTGCGTATTCGGTTATGATAGTAACAATGCTATCACGAAACGCTTAAAACGACCCGGACGAGTACACAGGTACGACATACGTACAGACATAACATCGACAACCAAGTCAATGTCCACGGCCTTTGATAACCAGTTGTGGTACACTGGCGTGTCTACCCAACCCAGGCTTAAACCTAAGGCCTCGTGGTCTATAGACAGGTCTGATAACCGCTACACCACAGTAGGTAGGTAGGATATGATTTAAGCTATATCTAAAAAATTTATAATGCGCCTGCATTCATATATATCTAAAAAAATAATATTTAATGCGCTATTAATAAAAATGAGCATTCATATATACATATATATATATATATATATATATATATATATATATATATATATATATATATATATATAAAATAATAACATTTATTTATGGCGCTATTAATAAAATGATTTTAATTTTTTATATATATTCTAATAGCATTCATATATATGAAAGTATAACATTTATATGGTGTTATAGCTAAAATAGTTTATACCATTATATATATGAAAATATACATTTATATATATATCTAAAAAATTGTTCTATTGCGTCTAGCATATTTATATAATAACATTTATATATCTACAAGAATATATTCTAATAGCATTTATATATATAGTAACAACATTTATATATATATCTAAAAGAATTTACTCTACTATAGCATTATATATATATATATTTATGTTATATATAAAGAATATATAGCATTCATATATATATATATATATATATATATATATATATATATATATAATATATATATATATATATATATATATATATATATATATATATATATATATATATATATATTTATATATATATATATATATATATATATATATAATATATATATATATATATAATAATATTATATGGTGCTATATCTAAAAGAATTTATTCTAATGCCAAGCATTCATATATATGAAAACATTTATATTTATATCTAAAAGAATTTATTCTATGAGCCTAGTATTTATGAAAGTAATAACATTTATGTCGTTCTATATCTAAAGAATTTATTCTACTGCACCTAGCATTCATATATATGAAAGTAATAACATTTATATGGTGCTATATCTGAAAGAATTAAAGCGCCTAGCATTATATATATGAAAACAATAACATTTATATGGCGCTATTAATAAAATAATTGATTCTAATGAGCCTAGCATTCATATATATGAAAATGATAACATTTATATGGCGCTATATCTAAAATAATTTATTCTATAGCATTCATATATATGAAAGTAATAACATTTATGTTGCGCTATATCTAAAAGAATGTATGCGCCAGCATATATAAGTAATAACATTTATATGGTGCTATTGTTAAAAGAATGTATTCTAATGCGCCTAGCATTCATATGCATGGAAGTATATATTGATATGGCGCTATGAAGAATTTATTCTACTGCGCCTAGCGTTTATTTATATAGTAATAACATTTATATATCTATTTATTGTAATGCGCCTAGCATTCATATATGAAAGTAATAACATTTATATGGTGCTATATCTAAAAAAAAATATTATAATGCGCCTAGCATTCATATATATAAAACTAATAACATTTATATGGTGCTATATCTAAAAGAATTTATTCTAATGCGCCCAGCATTCATATATATGAAAGTAATAACATTTATAAGGTGCTATTTCTAGAATAATTTATTATATTGCGCTTAGCATTCATATATAGGAAAATAATAAAATTTATATGTTGCTATATCTAAAAAATTTGTTCTATTGCGCCTAGCATTCATATATTTATGAAAGTAATAACATTTATGTGACGCTATATCTAAAAGAATTTATTCTATATAGCATTCATATACATATGAAAGTAATAACATTTATATGGCGCTATATTTAAAACAATTTATTCTACTGCGCCTAGCATTCATATACATATGAAAGTAACAACATTTATATGGCGCTATATTTAAAAGAAATTTATTATAATGCGCCTAGCATTCATATATATCGTCGACGAGTGAACACACAATTACAATTACGGGGTTGTCGCCTGCGTATTCGGTTATGATAGTAACAATGCTATCACGAAACGCTTAAAACGACCCGGACGAGTACACAGGTACGACATACGTACAGACATAACATCGACAACCAAGTCAATGTCCACGGCCTTTGATAACCAGTTGTGGTACACTGGCGTGTCTACCCAACCCAGGCTTAAACCTAAGGCCTCGTGGTCTATAGACAGGTCTGATAACCGCTACACCACAGTAGGTAGATATGAAAGTAATAACATTTATATGGTGCTATATCTAAAAAAAATATTATAATGCGCCTAGCATTCATATATATATATAAAAATAATAACATTTATATGGCGCTATTAATAAAATGATATTAATTATATATATATATATATATATATATATATATATATATACATATATATATATATATATATATATATATATATATATATATATATATATATATATATATATATATATATATATATATATATATATATATATATATATATATATATATATATATATATATATATATATATATATATATATATATATATATATATATATATATATATATATATATATATATATATATATATATATATATATATATATATATATATATATATATATATATATATATATATATATATATATATATATATATATATATATATATATATATATATATATATATATATATATATATATATGAAAGTAATAACATTTATGTGGCGCTATGTTGAAAATAATTTATTCTACTGAGCCTAGCATTCATATGAAAGTAATAATTTTTATATGGTGCTATATCTAAAAGAATTTATTCTAATGCGCCTAGCATTCATATATATGAAAGTAATAACATTTATATGGTGTTATAGCTAAAATAGTTTATTTTAATGCGCTTAGCATTCATATATATGAAAACAATAACATTTATATGGCGCTATATCTGTATATCTAAAAAAATATTCTACTGAGCCTAGTATTTATGAAAACAATAACATTTATATGAAGCTATATCTAAAGAATTTATTCTACTGCTAAAAGAATTTATTCTACTGCGCCTAGCATTTATATATATGAAAGTAATAACATTTATGTGGCACTATATCTAAAAGAATTTATTCTACTGCGCCTAGCATTCATTTATATGAAAGTAATAACATTTATATGGTGCTATATCTAAAATAGTTTATTTTAATGCGCCTAGAATTCATATATATGAAAACAATAACATTTATATGGTGCTATATCTAGAAGAATTTATTCTACTGAGCCTAGTATTCATAAACGTAATAACATTTATATGGTGCTATATCTAAAAGACTTTATTCTACTGCGCCTATCATTCATTTATATGAAAGTAATAACATTTATATGGTGCTATATCTAAAATAGTTTATTCTAATGCGCCTAGAATTCATATATATGAAAACAATAACATTTATATGGTGCTATATCTAAAATAATTTATTCTACTGCGCCTAGCATTCATATATATGAAAGTAATAACATTTATATGGTGCTATATTTGAAAAATTTATTTTAATGCGCTTAGCATTCATATATATGAAAATAATAACATTTATATGGTGCTATATCTAAAAGAATTTATTTTAATGCGCTTAGCATTCATATATATGAAAATAATATAAATAGCAGCTATAATATCACGATGATGTAATAAAAGGTTACACCATTGAGGAAGCCATACATCATAATAAAAACAGATTTTCTGTCAACTTAGCAGAGGTTTTCTTTACTACCTATAGCTTGTCCTAATATAAGGAATCTTCAGGTGATTGAGGGAGTATCACAGGCCTTTATTATCATTGCAAAAATAATCAAGAACAGCTGAGTAGAATTATTTGACAAATTAAAAAAGTTCGGTTGGGGAATCCGGGAGAGCTTAATTTATTTTAAAATGAAATAATCTCCAAACGTTTTGGTAACTTTCCTTCCTTTCCAGACTGCCAGAAGAAAATTTATTGGTAAAGACTACTTAATAAAAGAGGGAAAAGTGTTATAAAATTAGCGGCAATGTATTCTGTGGTGGCTTCTTGATGATAATTTCAAATAGGTAGGCCTACCTACTGTGGTCTATAAATTTTGTCCGTCCTCAAACCTCTCTCAATTTTTCAAATAATCTTTTAATATAACAGTGATAGCTCATCTTGCTTAGGTTTTGCAATAATTGACAATGCCACACTCCACGAGTCACCCCAGACGGCCCCCACCCTTCGGAAATAATACACTGGCAAACACCGAATAGGGTACATAGCATGTACAAACAGAATATAAGCTTTTCAAGTAATACAATTCGAATACGGATATATGAACCCCATAGAAAGGTAATACGCATGGGCGAGATTTGATGACAGAGATTTTGCTGAGGCAAAATCACGCTAAGATAAAAACTAAATAAATCACTATGATATAAAAGATACAAATTTCGCCAGTGCACCACAACTGGTTATCAAAGGCCGTGGACATTGACTTGGTTGTCGATGTTATGTCTGTCCGTACGTCGTACCTGTGTTCTCGTCTGGGTCGTATTAAGCGTTTCGTGATAGCATTTGTACTACCATAACCGAATACGCAGGCGACGACCCCGTCATTGTAATTGTGTGTTCAACTCTCTCTCTCAGATACAAATTCGAAAGAAAAAAGTGGGAGGGTAAGTGCCCTACCCCCCCACCCCTCCCCTTCCCCTCTATTAAATCCCGCCATGGTTATACATAACTGTTAGTGAAACAGAGACAGTTTTGGTAATAATATTTCCCATGATTTACTAACCTTCAAATTATTTTCGAATTTGAAATAGCTTATGTAGGGATGAAATTTGTCTGAAACTCAAGAGACAATGGTGATTCAGTATGGGTCAAGGGGCAACAATTTCCATCTGTTTTCGGGACTTATCTTTCATTTCCAGGAAATGTTGCCAAAATTATTTAAAAGTATACACAAATTTTAAACAATTTTACAATTTTTTTATAATCATTTTACCAAATTTTATAATAATTTATTACAAGTTTCCTTCATTTTATCAAATTCTCCCACCCGGGAAAGTGAAATCAAGACTTTCCACCTGCTTTCTAACGCCTCTTTGTACAGTCCGTTCCCGGTAATTACCCCTCCCCCTCTCCCCCAATTCACCCCGGCACTGAAAGCTGAATACGCCGCCACTGCTCAGAGGTATACTGTTTGCATGCATGACTAAATATGTTTTATGCCATAATTTTTTGAAACTGGATTAGAGCAAACAAAACTCATAAGGCTTTTGGCGCCAAATGATCCAAATCCAGCAGCCATGAACGACTGTTTGTTTAGGTGCAATTTGTAATTCTTTAAGGTCAATTATTGCTTCTGCACAATTTTATACCAAGATTTGAATCTGAATCTGAAACATTTAAGCGGCAAAAATCCCTTAAGAGGACATGAACGCCAACCGAGCGTAAAAAGTATGAGTAAAAATAATATAAAAAAAACTATTTAGCAATACAGGTGTTAGTAAGTTTAGCTTTGAAACAATTGAGACTTAGTGCATGAACAATGTCTGACGGTAAAGCATTCCAATCCTTTAGTGTGTGAGGGAAGAAAGAGTGTTTATATACATTCTTTTTAGCATAGGGAACCTGGAAATTAAGGTCATGATTATTTCTTGTATTAGTTCTAACGGTGGGTATAAGTTCATCTTTATTGATGGCGACAAGATTGTTATTGATTTTATATAGCATATGTAGCCGGGTGTTGTATCGTCTTGTTTTAAGCAGGGGCCAATCTAATTTATAACATTTTTTACACTAGATTTATAAGAGTAGTCTGCCATACAGAACCTGGCTGCTCTCCTTTGAATAGATTCAAGTTTATCCACATCGCACTGGTGATGGGGGTCCCAGACTGCAGATGCGTACTCAAGTACTGGCCTGACTAGAGCTTTATAAGCAGTGGATTTAACGTCGGTGGGACAGTTTAAGAGGTTACGTTTTAAAAGGCCAAGTATAGAGTTAGCTTTCTTGGTTATGTTATGTATATGTTTATCCCATCTAAGTTTATTATCAATTTCAACACCTAGGTATGGGTGGGAGTTGACATGTTTTAGTGGCTGGTTGCATAAGGTATAAACAGGTGATTTAAAGCATTTCTTAGAGAAAATTGACAAGATGTAGCATTTGGAGGGGTTGAAATTCATTTGCCATTTGTTTTGCCATTGTTCAAGTTGAACCACAAAACGGCAACAGGACGCCTACAATTTCAAGCATTGCAGTGGGTTTTTTTTTTTATTACATAAATTATGATAGCAAACTTAGTAAACCCTATTTCATAACTTTATAAATGAAATTTCCTCTTCGAAAATCCGCAATCAATTAATTTTGAAATATCTAAGGGTGGTTTGATTCTAATCGGCCAAAAATAAAAGTTAAGATCACCCTTTTTATACCCTCATAAACTTCATATCCTCATAAACGGTTACCGCGGAGATGATTATGGAATTGTATATGTCTGATATAAGCGCATGGTTATTATAATCATAATTGGAATTTTCACAAACATTAATCAATGAAAAGAGAAAAACTTACCAAAGCTGCAAATATGTTGCGTATTTCTGACAAAAACATTGACTTGAACAGTTTCTCTTCCACCAGTGTCCAAAGCCCAGTTTCTCTTCCACCAGTGTCCAAAGCTTCATTCTTCCTCAAAAATGCAACTAGATCCTTCTCTCGAGATGTCCACAAATCAAATGACGCCAATTTTGAATCTAAGCAAGCATTATGACGCCACCACGATCAAGCATTTTGAAATAAATCTTAGCTAAGACTTCCATCACAAGAAGAATATTTCAATGAAAATTCCTTAAATATTACCGTTTTTTGATATAAATTGTATGGTCGTTGAAGAATTAGTGCTTTCAGTTCTGGAACAAAATACATTAGATTGGCACTACAAATGTGTTGTGGCGAAGAGCGCTATTCTATCTTTAGCAAAAGCTTTAATTGATTTTTTACTAAATCCCGTGATTCTAAACAGTGTTATACACTGCCGAGTGTTGTGACAATGAAACACACTGATATAAAAGAAATAAGAATGGTGTAATATGGTTATCATACCTGTCTACAGACCACGAGGCCCTATGTTCAAGCCTGGGTTGGGTAGACACGCCAATGTACCACAACTGGTTACCAAAGGCCGTGGACATTGACTTGGTTGTCGATGTTATATCTGTCCGTACGTCGTACCTGTGTTCTCGTCCCGGTCGTATTAAGCGTTTCGTGATAGCACTGTTACTATCATAACCGAATACGCAGGCGACGACTCCGTCATTGTACGGTAATTGTGTGTTCACTCGTCGTCGTCGTAATATGGAAGCTATAGAAATTCATAAGAAAAAAAAATCATTACTGACGATGGAATCAAACGTAACCCCCTTCTCAGTGTCGCTACTGGGTGTCGGGGGTCCGTGGGGAATTTAGCATTCGGGGCCCCCATAACATACATATCGTAGTGTCAACGCTCAAGGTCCCTAAATCTCGATTTTTGCTCGGGGACCGTGGGGTTTACCCACCCTTCCCACACTATTGTTGCGCCATTGCCCGTTCTATTAACTCGGCCCACTATAGGAATCGAACCTGGGAGGAGCTCTAGCTTGCCATGCTAATGCTGGACAACAGAGGAGAGGGTTTACCATATGAAAGAGTAGCCTCCTCCTACACTACACCCAGCAGAATTTGTCCACTGAAAGTGTGTGTGGGGTGGGGAGGGGAGGGGCGGCTGGGGTACCAAAATCACCACACAAAAGTGAAAAAGTGGGGATATTTTCCCTGATCCCCAAATCTTGGCTATGACGCACATCCACACATCCGCACCCATTCACACATTTAAAAAAAAGAAAAAAAACTTGTGGGTTGGGGAGCAATTTGCGGTATTTTAAGAGGAGTGTATAAAATTACTATTTTTCTTGTACATTTCAAAGAAATATTGGCATTTCAAAAGACACGAAGAAAATGAAATCTTCATGAATCTATAGATAAATATCAAGAAAAGAATCATGATTTCCATATGTTTAGTAAAAGGCTCATAAAATAAAAGGGCGTCTTTTTTGGTGATTTCCTGGTATCCCAGCGTGTCAGTCCGCCCACGAGGGCAGCCTTAATGCCCGTTTTCTTTTCTTTTTTGTTGATATCTATAAGGTCACAATTTGTAAATAGGCAGAAGAGAAATGTCCCCGGCATAAAAATTGAGAAAAAATGGGAAAAGTTGTGCAGTCGGCGATCATGGGTAAAGCCTTGTTCTGAAGATTTCTTGTCTTTGATGCCGCAAAATGGCTGAAAATCAACACGAACTAACGAAATTGGGAAAAATTAAATGATATATATATATATATATATATATATATATATATATATATATATATATATATATATATATATATATATATATATATATATATATATATATATATATATATATATATATATATATATATATATATATATATATATATATATATATATATATATATATATATATATATATATATATATATATATATATACATATATATATATATATATATATATATATATATATATATATATATATATATATATATATATATATATATATATATGTATATATATATATATATATATATATATATATATATATATATATATATATATATATATATATATATATATAATATATATATATATATATATATATAGTATATATATATATATATATATATATATAATATTATATATATATATATATATATATATATATATATATATATATATATATATATATATATATATATATATGTATATATATATATATATATATATATATATATATATATATATATATATATATATATATATATATATATATATAGATATATATATATATATATATATAGATATATATATATATATATATATATATATATATATATATATATATATATATATATATATATATATATATATATATATATATATATATATATATATATATATATATATATATATATATATATATATATATATATATATATATATATATATATATATATATATATATATATATATTTGCCCCAACGTGGCTTTAAAATCGAGACAAAAATTAAAAATTGAAAGTAAAAATCGTGAGGTCCTTGGACAAGACAAGGGTAGGGATCTAGGTAGGGCCCCTTGGTAGGGGTTTATGTAGGGGAAGATGCCCAGAAGCTTTAAAGATTTTGTATCTTTAATACCCCTAAATGGCTGAAGATTAACACAAGCAAAACATTTAATTGATGAAAAGAAGGCAATTTTAAAATCTTATGTTAATATCTGTAGATTACCATAAAAGCTGGCAAAAGAGAAATTTTCCCTGAAAATTGAGAAAAATTGGGTAAAATTGTGCAGGCGTTCATGGTCCAAAGATTTTTTGTTTTTATGCCCCCGGGCCAAACGTGGCTTAAAATCAACCCCCCAAAACCAAAATTGAATCGATGAAAATACGATTATTTTAAACTATAATGTTAAAATCAATCAGATAAGCAATTGGATTACCATTTATTAACACTGTCAGGCAGAGAAGAAATTGGTTTAAAGATTTCTTGTTTTTATGCCCCCCAAACGTGGCTTAAAATCAACACAAAAATAAAAAAGAATTAATTGATGAAAGGAAGACCACTTTAATTATAATGTTAAATCTACTCAGATAAGCGTTTTGGGGTACCATTTCTAAACAGGCTGATGGTAAATTTAGGAAATTCGGCCAAACTTGCAAGGTTTATGGACGCAGCTCTGGTAGGGTTCAGTGGTCGAAGCCTCGGGAAGATTTTTGAAGATTTTTAGTTTTTGATGCCCATTAATGGACCATGATCATCGGGCTCTGGATAAAGGTGTGTGGGTGCGCATCTTTTATATACATCTCAGTTGCCCAATCATGCCAACCCGAGCCCAATCAGCATCATACCGAGTCCGAGTGGAAATAATTATGATCTTGACGATTGGGGCATGATTGAGGTGTATCTCTGATTCAAACAGTATACATCCAACGTTTCACATCTCTGTTCGACTAAGTGCTCAATTATCGATTAGGCCTATGATGGTGTCTGCATCATACCGAGTCGGCGGTCGAGAGTACATGATTCTAATATCAATCCGAGTCGGGCATGGCTTAAATATACCCTGAAATAAATACACCTGATATTCTTTACATCTCTGCTCGACTAACATCAGTGTCCGGCGGGGGTAGAGGAGGGGGAATGACATTATTGACAAGTTTGTTTGTCTTTTTTTCCAAAGAAACAAAAAACAATGGTACCATATTAATTTTCCTACATTTTTTTTTCAATACTGTGTCATTTTTTTTCCGGACTAAATAATCAAAATTGGAATTGCCCGACGAAAAATTATTTATAATTTAACCCCACTTAAGTTACGCCCCTGTCAGAGTCCACAACAAAATTGCTTAAATAGTGATGTCAAATTAAATATTACACACTGTGGTTGAGGAGGGGCGGGGACCTCAATATCAATATTGAGAGCCGAAGATTTTTGATTGGGATGGCGAGATCTCTGAAAGCTCTTCAAATTTGTCGTTTTTAAAAAGTACGCTGGAAAAACTAAACTTGGCTGTTGACATATGAAGCTACTTAATTATCTGCTTATGATTTGAGCAAAATAAAGTTTTTACCGACCCAATCCCAAATTTACCCACTTAATCCCATTTTGCATGTATATGGTATGAATTCATTAGGTGAGGGAAATTATACCTTCAAATCGCGCTAAGAAGCTTAGAATCGCCTCTCCGTCATCATCGACAATACTAAGATGACGGAATTGGCACCCGTTAAAAGGCATCGCAGCCCACTGCTCCTCTCCCTGCTCTGACCAGCTGTCCCATCTCTCGGAAGCTCACCCCAAGCAGAGTAGTTGTAAAGCGATCAACAAGGTGCGATCCACAGGAAATGCCGATCCCCACACACAGGAGAAGGAATTTGTTTAATGCTACAACGAAGGAGTCATGTGGAGAGCATGAAAGAGTCATGCGGAGCAATAAGAGTCGTGCGGGGAGCAATTAGAGTCATGCGGGAGCATGCACGAGTCATGCGGGGAGCATGCACGAGTCATGCGGGACCATGCAGGAGTTATGCGGGAGCACGCAGAAGTCATGTGGGGAGCAATACTAATGCCTGCCTTTACATAGATGGTAACTCAAGTTAAATTTCAAACTCTAATATGGCAAAGCAGTCGATGGAATCATATGTAGTTTAGTAGTAATTTGTTATATGGGTCTCGAAAGTGTTCTTATATTTTCCCTCTTGAATAAATACGAAGCTCTATGGGGAACATGGTAAAAAATAATTTTATTACGTACCTACGTGATATTAATAAGAACGTACGTAATAATATCACGTACGTACGCAATGAAGTATTACGTGCCTACGTGATAATAGTGCCTACGTACATAATAATATCACGTACGTACCTAACAAGGTATTACGTACGTACGTAATAATAATACGTACGTACTTAATAATTCCTACCAACCACCATGTTATTCGGCTGATCATTTAATACAGTACGAAAATCACAAGACAGCAATCGCTCTGAACAGCTGAAAAGTTTTGCATTGTTTTTATCAAATAATTTACATTGGAATCTAATTTTGTCAGGATATTACCCAGAAATTTAAGAAAAGGTATACCTTGAAACCCTAATGGAGGTAAGAAATATTCAAATATAAATAGGATATTCTGCCATCGTAACCATAAGTTGTTTCTCCAACGGATTTCACGGCGTATTTTATCCAGATTTAGATCTGAGCTGAGATAAAAAAAAATGTAATGAATGAACATGAATACGCTAAACAAACTAACTCATTGTTTTTTCGTGTGTGTATGATGAGTCTTATACCAGGGATGATGGGTCTCATACCGGGGATGATGAGTCTCATACCGGGGATGATGAGTCTCATACCGGGGGATGATGAGTCTCATACCGGGGATGATGAGTCTCATGACGGGGATGATGAGTCTCATCCCGGGGAGCCAGAGGGCATATCCCCATGCTTTTCCAAAAAATGGCAAAATTGCCATTTGAAAGTGAAAAGTGCCCCCTCAATTACCATCAATGGTGCTAAAACTGGAATGTGCGTATAATACACACTTTTAATCAACAAATGACAAAAGTGCCTTTTGCTTTGTTGTTATGGGCTCATCACTTATTCATATATGTGACAAGGCGTGGTAGGCGGGACATGTGTATAGGACTCGGGAAGTTTCCCTAATATTCTTGGGCAGTGGAGACCCCCTCGCCAACATGCAAAAAAGTTGCAAAAACAGACAAAGACCTTGGTATCCAGTGCCCTCAAAATCAGTTCATTGCGTACCAAGTTTTTCCACTGCGTACCAATTTCAGTATGCAGTCCACTGATTAAAAGCGGCCCTACTGTGAGTCTTCAGGCCATTCTCCGGGATAATCCTCCACGACACCACACTAGAGACCCAGGACAAGGGTCAGGGTTCCTTTAGTTGTCAACTTGTCATCCACTAAATCTTACATGATTTTCTCGTCCGAGAAGGGAGGATGGTGTTAGGATGGAGAGCAGAAGAGGGGAACGATGGGAGGGGAAGACGATGGGTACCGAAGTTGGGCAATTTGGGTTACAGGTCAACTCGCCCCTACCCCTTCCCCCAAAAAAAAAAAACCCAACTCGTCCCAATTAGCAACTTGTTTTCTTTTGATTTCAAGACTTGCCGCCTGTGGTGCACGTGCGGGCTTCAGTCTACCTGAACATGAATCCACTGGCCCCGATATAATTCACCCCTCCTCCTACAAACACTTCCGTTTTGACATTTTGTGTGACACTGACAGGATCAACCGGGAAGGGGGAGGGGATGGCAGGGGAGGGGGAAAGGGGGACACACCCCAATTTAAAACTTTCAACATATACAACATTTTTGGTGTTAAGATTGAATTAAGCAATAAAATATCAGGTTCTAGATTATTAACACACAAAATATTCATAAATAATCATATAATGGGGTATATTCTTCTCGATATAAAATTCGAAAAGTATGCTGCTATTATCTGACAAACCTGACAAATTAAAAACAATCCCCAACAGGAGGTACCTTGGGGCATAGTTTTGATCAAACATAGCCTGATCTGAAGAGAATAGATGCAGTGGCGTAGGAAGCGGGGGCAATAATTATATTGGGGAGTCAATACCATTTTGGCCCCCAATATAATAAATGGCTTAAGAATTGATTTTGAAGAGTCAGATTCAATGCATGGCTTCTTTTCTTCAGACGCCGCCGGCCAAATCTACCTTTTAAAATTATCGTAAATTTTTCTTCATTTTCGTAAAATTCGCTTCAATCTTTAAAAAAAATTGTCAATTTTAGGGAAATTTCCTTTAATTTTTGTAAAATTTCCTTCAGTTTTTCTTCAATTTTTGAAATTTTTCTTCATTTTCGGAAAATGTTGACAAACTTGCAATAATTTTACGACCCCCCACCCCACACTTCCCTTTACAAATAGTTTTTGGACCGTGATTAGAGACTTATATATTTTTAAGGTTTTTTGGGTCCAATGATCAAATTCCCTTGCCCAATGTCAAATATCTTCCTTCGCCGATGATATGCAGTTGATTTTCAATAATCCCTTGTATGAAAGATGGTATAGTTCTTGCCACAAAGATAATGAACATTTTATGCTAATTCTGATCGAAATTTACCAGGGCCCTCCAAATACCTAAAATTCCGGGGACTTCGCCCCCAGGACCCCGACCGAGCTTCGCCCCGGAACTCACTATGGGTCCTTAGGTGGGCCCCCAGAATCCCACACCGCTAGGCTACGCGCTCGCGCTGATACCGCTGGGGCCAACTAACATACATACAATTTGTCGGGAATTTCGACCACATCCCCTCCCTAACCAGAGTACCCTAGCTACGTACGCCCCTGATCAAATATTTCATATTTAATCTTTGGATAGGATGATGCATACGTTGTCATATTCGTGTGTTTCTTATTCAATTTCCAAAACACCGCTAGCTGCTCATAAAGATATATCTGTCTCATAATAACAGACAATCATGTCAATAGTTGTGACAACATTGGGCCTATATATTTGATTCCTCAAAATGATATTTGTGTAAAGATCTTTGCACTTTTCTTTCAATTTATGGCTTTGCCATCATTTAATATGTCTGGAAACTTAGTGGAAAGTACTAAAATATATAGCTATGATGTACCACTTTCAATATATATAATAATGTCAATAGTTGTGACAACATAGGGCCTATATATTTGATTCCTTAAAATAATATTTGTGTAAAGATCTTTGCATCTTTGCGCCTATGCTGGCATTGTCAAAAGGATGCAAAACTTTAAACTTGGGTATCTCCATAGCTGAATAACTTGAAGTAATTTCTGCACCATGTTTGTGAAGTTGCAATGGAAAATTATTATTATTATTATTTATCAGTTTATAGCCTAGAGAGAATCTTAAAAATACAGTCGTTTTCTGTTTTGCTATAAACATAGATGTAGCAAGGGGTCGATGGTATCATCAACTTAAAAGCATTTCTTCCCCCCCCCCTTCCTTCTCCAACAAAAGTAGATTAAGGTAAAACGGGCCAGATAACGATAGTCCATGCAGATTTGACTTCTAGGGTAACGACCTCTTGTTTTGTCAGTGTAGGCTCGGCTTAATAGACTGCTATAACTTTCTTACTGCAAGTATGCATCTTCTCTAAGTAACTTTCTCCCTCCCCCTCTCGCTACTCTTCTGGAAGGCTAACTACACCGATAATTTGCTCAATTTAAATTAAATAAATTTTCAATTGCGAATCATGATCAATACTACTCCTGCAATTGCTGCAGTGCTCCAATTTACTTAAGGAATTTTTTCCTTAAAAACAAGGAAAAATATAAGGAATATTCTTTTCCTCCTGATCCTGCCTCCTGCTGTCCGCAATCGACATAATCTTCAACCGGGTGTCTTTTTATGACGTCATTTTGACGTCATTTCTCCTTATGGCTTTTTGACGTCATTTCTTGTTACGGCAGCTTACACACAGTGATGTCGTACTCAAGTCGCAAATTATAACGCAAGCGCCACTATGATTCTGCGCACACCGTCATGTGATACATCACCTGATTAAAGTTTTTGTGAATTTCCCGCGCGATATCCTGAAACTTTTTACTTTGTTAATATCTAAATGTTTGTTTCCCGCGTCCCACGCACGTTAACAGCAGTAACACTAGCGTTGGCCACAACTCCCTGGTTAGTTGTATCCATAGGCAGCAAGCTTACTATACAACTATGAATGATAGCTAATTCTAAATAGCGTTTGTTATGGAGTCTGAGGTACTATTAAATGGATAGTGTGTCATTTATTTTGTATGACAGCACTGAATAGGTGGAGGAGTGATTTCATCAGGTGTCATACAAGTGCTTGGAACTTCCAAGTTGTTGAATGGAAGTAGAATGGCCTAGACTATCTGGGGTCTAAGATTAGGCTATACTTAATAATTAGCCCCTATACTTAATAATTAGTCCCCGCCCCACGGGGTGGGGGTGAATGGGGTGAATGGGGGTCAGTGACATATGGTTTTGGTATTCAGGGTACTTCGTGATTTGGGTGAGGGGGTGATTTGGGATTCGGAGGGGGTGATAGAATTTGGGATTCAGAAGGGTAGGTCCGTGATAGGATTTGGGTGGGGTTCCGTATAATGCCAAAACTTCCTTACCTACCGTTAACAGGGTTAATTTAGCATTTGTGACTGCAGTTTAAATTCTTGCAGATCATCATAAGTTGAAGGAAATATTATGGGATATATTTTTATTGGGAGTAGGCCTAGGCCTACAATTTTGACAAAACGGCTGGAACACTTCAGCTTTTGAGATCTTCATATGTTATAGTGCCATGTTTCTTTAATATTTTGCGAGAATTGTAACCCCTATCCTCCCTTTCAATGTTAAATGTACTCCTTTCTTAACATAAATTTCCAGAAAAAACAGTAACAATAGCCAATATTGAATGGGAAGGGGGGAGGACAATTATTATAGTGAGTTAGGGGAGGGGGACACTGACGGCGTCAATGAAATTATTAAAACGTGATTATGTACAACACCTCTACACATCGGCTTAAAAAAAAAGAAGACCAAAACCGCTGGTGACCCCCTATCGAAAGTCCTTTTTGGAAAACATCACAAAATATCCCAAATCTATAACATTCTGGTACAAAAAGGACCCCGATCTTGACTCTTTTATCATCGCTTTCAATATTGAGAATAATTAGTTCCGTTTTACACTAATTCACTAAGTTCAGCCTTCACCTCCCGTAGTCGTCTCGCAATTGACCACAGACCCACGTGTGTTTACATGCCGCGGGAGTGTTCATTCTGTCATTGTTCAATATTACGAGAATGTTATAAAAAAAAATTACGTCATTGTTCTAAAAGCGTCTACTCTGCTATGACGTCATAAAAAGACACCCGGTTGAAGATTATGTCGATTTTTTTTTTTTTTAACAGACTGCTGTGAAATACAAACGAAATTGCCGGTTATTTGTTTCTATTGTATTGTGGCCCAGAGTCAAGTCTCGGTTAGTTTATTATTCTGTTTTATCGTAAGGTAGGAAATTGTTGTTTTGTTAAAAACAACTTATATGCAAAACGTCTTGCTTTAACTTGCCTAACAATGTTAGTAGCATTAACGTTAGGCCCAGCGTTACAATACCTAATGTTAGTTAGGCCTTACTGTTACAAAATCTTTGTCTGTGACAGCAACTCACGCAGGAGAAAATTACTCCTTTTACTCCTAACCCTTTTTGGTGATATTGAAAGCAATCCTGGACCCTCCCCAAAATATCCTTGCAAACAATGCAACAAATCTGTTAAAAATAACCAGAAAGGTATTTTGTGTGATGATTGCGACTCGTGGGTTCATATAGTAAGTGTGCAGGCATTAGTAATGCAGCTTACAATACTCTTGCATCATCATCTGACGATTAGTTTTGTTTGGAATGTTTGGCACCTTGTGGCCTGTGTGGACTCCAGTGTAGGAGATCCGAAAAAGCAGTACAGTGTGACAATTGTGATCTATGGATCCACACTAAGTGCTGTAGCATTGACGACTCAAAATACAGCGATCTCATGCATTCTAGCTGTACCTGGGTGTGTGACACTTGTGACTTCATGAACTTCTCTGATTCTTTCTTCTCAACTAACAATTCCATCAACTGTACTAACTCATATGAGCCACTTCAAAATTATTCTTCTGGCCTTGACTCGGGATCCAACCACCATCCTGATGTCAAATTGAAAACAAATCCCAAAAGGGAAAAAAGGAAGGTTCTAAAACTTCTTGTTATCAACTTTCAGAGTGTTCAAAACAAGACGGCCTCCGTGGAAAGTCTTATCAAAGAAAAAGACACAGATGTCATTATTGGCACTGAAACCTGGCTTAATTCAAATTACCAGCGCTGAAATTTTCCCCGGACAACTATACAGTTGTTCGCAAAGATAGAAATTCAAATACTTATGGTGGTGTACTACAGGCAATAAAAAATGACCTGGTTTTCACTGAGCTCACTAAATTAGACTCTGACTGTGAAATTATCTGGACCAAATTCCAATTTCCTAAGGAAAAGAGCATGTATATAGGAACATTTTACAGACCCAGTCACAATGATCTCACTAGCCTACTTGAGTTGAAAAAATCCCTCCAAAAGCTTGGTAAAAATGCTGACAAAAACAATGTTATTCTTGCTGGTGATTTCAACCAACCTAATATTGACTGGAGTCAAAACATTATTTTAGGAACTAACGCTTCCTCCGAAGCAGCCAAAATTCTTCTTGAGGTGACCAATTCATTCAATCTCACTCAAATGGTGCAGTCACCCACCAGAGATAACAACATCCTTGATCTAGTTTTTACTAACAATTCACCAGCTGTTACCTCAGCAAATGTCATTCCCGGTATAAGTGACCATGATATTGTTGAATTGACCCTAAATATCTCCCCTCCTCGTAAAAAGTTACCTAAACGTAAAATCTATTTAAAGAAAAAAGCTAACATAAAACGAATAAAAGAAGACCTGACCAAATTTAAACTGCAATATTATACTCAATTTAATTCCTCCATTGATGTTGATGAAAAATGGAGTTTCTTTGAACAAGAAATTAAATTGATTATTGATAAAAACACGCCTCACAAATTCACCTCAACTAAACTAAATCTGCCCTGGTTTACCCGTATCCAACGCCGTCTCTGCAGGAAAAAACATAAACTGTTTAAAAAAGCTAAGACTAATCAACAAGCCAATGACTGACTACCTATAAAAGCTTTAGAAAGGCTGTCCATAAAAACCTCAAAGAAGCTAGAAACACCTTCATCTGTGATAAACTTAAAAACTCACTTAACTTAAAAACCCAAAGGCATTTTGGTCCTATATCAAAAGATTAAGAAGTAACTCTGTAGGTGTGTCTGATCTACTAAATAACGGTAAACTCTGCAGTGACAGTAAAACTAAAGCTAACATTCTAAATGACCAGTTTTTCAGTGTTTTCACAGTAGAAAACACCTCCCAAATTCCTGTAACTGAACCACTTGCCAACAGCAAAATAAACCAACTTATAATTACCTCAGAAGGTGTCAAAAAGCAACTGCATAACCTAGACCCCAACAAAGCCTCAGGTCCTGACCAAATAGCACCATGGTTTCTAAAAGCACATGCTGATGACCTCTATGAAATTCTAACTGATCTCTTTCAAACCTCTGTCGATAGTGGTACTATCCCTAACAAGTGGAAAGAAGCAAACATATGTAGTGTTTTTAAAAAAGGTGATAAACAAAACCCAGCTAATTATAGACCTATTTCCCTCACCTGCGTTTGTAGTAAAATCCTTGAGCATATAATCCACTCACATGTGATGAAATTCCTTGATGAGCATAATATCTTAACTGATTTACAACATGGCTTCCGTGCAAAAAGATCGACTGAAACACAACTCCTCTTAACAATAAATGATATCTCTAAACAAATTGACCAAAACAGTAACGTCTCTATGGCTATTCTTGACTTCTCAAAAGCCTTTGATAAAGTCCCCCACCAGCGCCTGTTATCCAAACTTTCCGCCTATGGCATTGATGGAAATCTTCTGGCCTGGTTTGCATCATTCCTCAACAACCGCATCCAGCATGTTTTTTGCGATGGTGAAATCTCTGATTCTAAACAGGTTTTATCCGGTGTACCACAAGGTACTGTCTTGGGTCCATTACTTTTCCTCTTATATGTAAATGACATCCCTGATAATATAAACAGCACAGTCAGACTGTTTGCTGATGACTGCCTTGTGTACAGAACAATTGATAACCCTCTGACCAACAAATCCTCCAAGATGATCTTAACAAACTTGAACAATGGCAAAACAAATGGCAAATGAATTTCAACCCCTCCAAATGCTACATCTTGTCAATTTCCTCTAAGAAATGCTTTAAATCACCTGTTTATACCTTATGCAAGCAGCCACTAAAACATGTCAACTCCCACCCATACCTAGGTGTTGAAATTGATAATAAACTTAGATGGGATAAACATATACATAACATAACCAAGAAAGCTAACTCTATACTTGGCCTTTTAAAACATAACCTCTCAAACTGTCCCACCGACGTTAAATCCACTGCTTATAAAGCTCTAGTCAGGCCAGTACTTGAGTACGCATCTGCAGTCTGGGACCCCATCACCAGTGCGATGTGGATAAACTTGAATCTATTCAAAGGAGAGCAGCCAGGTTCTGTATGGCAGACTACTCTTATAAATCTAGTGTAAAAACATGCTTTATAAATTAGATTGGCCCTGCTTAAAACAAGACGATACAACACCCGGCTACATATGCTATATAAAATCAATAACAATCTTGTCGCAATCAATAAAGATGAACTTATCCCCACCGTTAGAACTAATACAAGAAATAATCATGACCTTAATTTCCAGGTTCCTATGCTAAAAAGAATGTATATAAACACTCTTTCTTCCCTCACACACTAAAGGATTGGAATGCTTTACCGTCAGACATTGTTCATGCACTAAGTCTCAACTGTTTCAAAGCTAAACTTACTAACACCTGTATTGCCAACTAGTTTTTTTTATATTATTTTTTACTCATACTTTTTACCCTCGGTTGGTGTTCATGTCCTCTTGAAGGATTTTTGCCGACTTAACCGTTTCAGATTCAGATTCAGATTCAACCTAAGCACGATAACTCAAGAATGATACACCGGATTAATTTCATATTTGGTACACAGATAGCCGTAGATGTTCCCTGTTTTACCGTCAGACATTGTACATGCACCAAGTATCAACTGTTTCAAAGCTAAACTTACTAACACTCATATTGCTTAGGCCCCCTAGTACACTCGGTTGGCGTTCATGTCCTCTTGAAGGATTTTTGCCGACTTAAACGATTCAGATTTAGATTAATGATGGGGCTTAATGTAAATAATGAAATGCTCGAAATTTTTACAACCTCATGTATACGTTGTTCATGTGGTGTAAAGATAGGCTTAATTATGTTGTTACTTAGCTAGTTTGTACATCTTCATGGTAGAAAATGTTGAAATTCATTAATATGCATAGTGGGCGGGGCTTAAGTTGATTTTGTTGAAAAGAGCTTGTAAGTTGTAGCTTGTTGTAAGCACTGTATCCCCAAAATAGTAAACTCCATTCTTGTCATATTTGGTACACAGATAACCCGTGATCTGTAGACGTGCCCTATTGTTTGTGGTGGTAATGTTCCTATAAATGAGGAGGTCGGGCTTAACACTGTATGAAATCTTGAAATGCTCATATTTTACCAATCACGATTCTGATTTGTTTCATAATCAGTATAGGCCTACTGCAATTACGTTGTTAGCTAATGTGTAATACTAAAAATATACGTAGTAGGATTAATATGGTTTTACTGACCTTATAAACATGGTATCTCAAAAAGGACAAACTGGATTCACATTGTGTGTGGTACACAGGTAGCCTATGGTCTGTAGAAGTGCCCTATTGTTTTTGGTGGTGTTGTCATGCATATTAATGAGTAGGCAGGGCTTACATGTAATGTTAGAATTTGGAAGTGCTCATATTTTAACAATCACAAGTCGGTTTTGTTTCATATATTGTAGAATGATGGATGATGTTATCATAATCTAGATTGTATGTGTTCATTTTATTAAAAAAATGAAATTCATGAATATACATGGTGGGCGGGGCTTAATATGATTTTTCAGAAAAGAGCTAAACACTATATTTGAAGAATGATTCATGTCAAATATTTAATGATTGGCAATGACAACAGTCAATACAAAATCAATCAGCATAAACGAAGAAAGAAAAAAGGCATTGAAACCACAAAACCTTTTGTTTTCACTGACAAACTAATTGTTTAGATTGACTCGCATTGTGACGTCATCCCGATTATTCAAATTGATTGGCCGGTCTCACGCAGCTAAGAAGGCCATATGCTGCACATGGAAAAAGCTAGGCCTATAATGTTACATCGCAAATGGTGTATTTGCGGAGAAAAATACCACTAAGATTTTTCAGAGATTTTACAGAGATTCGACTGTTCACTATAATTCATATAAAAACTGTTTATTTGTGTACAATTTTAGCACCCGGTTATGTGAGTGAGATTAAGAGCATCTGTCATATCTGTTTGTAGGCTTAGCTGATATGATATGAAAGGTTTTTTTTTTTTTTTTTTTGGAGCTAGCATTGCTAACTTTAACAACCCACTGTACACATAAATGAATGTCCTATGCTGTAAATATACTACTGTAGTAAAAAGCTTGCGCTTGTCCTTGGAGGGGTGTAACGTTGCACGGTACTAGTGAAAATGAGCATGTTGGTACAGACGCAAATGTTACCGGTAATACCGAAGTACGGGTATTTTTACAGGTGACTACCCAAAAGTGGCAAAATATGAAATATAACTTACAGTACCAAGGAATTGTACACCAAAAGAAATTCCCACATTACAAAGGAGCTTCCGTTTTAAAGATTAAAACATAAATATACAACTGATCTCTAATAAGATCAAACTAATTGCCCGATTACACTTCCTAGAATCTCTGACACTCTGTTTGTTAACACAAATTTGCAATTTGCATTGAAAGCTTATTCAACTCTAATCTACACACTCTTTTTTAATTCAGACACATCTAGGCTTGGGCGATATTGAACATGATGCAATATCGATATATCGCCTGTAAAATATCGATAATATCGAAATATCGATATGCAAATTATGGGACGTCATACGTAAGTCGTATGTACTGTTCTGGGCAAGGTAATCTCGCCTCGGCTCAAAAAAAGTTAAGTAAAACTTTTTGTACAAATTAACAGAAATCACTGCAAAATATAAACATATCATCTTCAAATAAACACCCATTGTGTTTTAAAATGTTCTTTACATGGTTTCTATCTCAAAAGATCAATCACAGAAACTTTGAAAAAGTTTAGACCTCAGCATATTCTTAAAAAAAAAAATGTTGTGGAACTGGTATTAGGCCTACACTGTATGCCTTACGAAAATCGGCTCCAATTCTTCCTAAAATTTTATAACTCACTTACTTCTTATGAAAGTTGTACTGAAAAGGCATTATTTTGGTAGCATTATATGGACTTCTAGACATTCAGAAGTCTATATACTGTATGATGCGTATTATCCAATTTCTAGTCTGCTTCAATCATCGCACGAGTGTTGTCACTCAGAAGAAACAGTGATAGCCTAGATGGTATGTGTGTACAGTGATACTAAGTGTATGTAATTAATGCACTGTACATTATCTGATCGATCTGGTAAGACCAGTCTGTAACTTTTACTTTAAACTTTCTGAACGAACAAAATAGTGAGAAAAACCTCATAGTTTTGTCAGTAATTTGTCAATTAATGATTGTTTGATATAAAAATTCAGATTCAGTATTCCTTTTGAGGAAATTTAACACGATGTTTGAGGATTCAACAACTTATGATTTTTGTTGTCCGAACATCGTAAGCCATCAAGTATAAAATTGAAGTATTGCGCAATGCCTCTGTGCTCCGCGAGTCAAGTGGTTTTTTGTTCATGGAAGGATTTTGGGGTTATTGTTATCACAATATTAATGTTTTAATAAGTTTTATCATAACTGAGTGCCTGAAACTTTGATATAAATGAAATTCATTAACTTTTTGTGGCTGTTTAATAAAAAAATACTTGGATGTTTGATAGTCATGTTTAGCTTTTTAATAATTCATGTATTGTGTACTTAAAAAAAACAACATAATATCGATATATCGATATGACCCTTGAACTCAATATCGGCCATATCGATATAGGTCAATATCGAAATATATCGAAATATCGATATATCGCCCAAGCCTAGACACATCCATTTGTTACAGGGGTACATATATTTTTCAACACTAATCACGTCCGTATAATACCAGAATTTACCCCATTGTAATAATACGCAAGTCTTGCTGTGACTTCCGCATGTGCGCAATTGGCCAAAAGTTTTTTAATCATCAGTATTTTCCAAATGAGGAAGAACAACACAGTGTATGTAGGCCTACTCTTGCAAAACTTTCAGAAAACTTAGGGGGGAAAAATGAAAATATAAATATACATAATAATACTGATTGATTTCTTAACATTATTTGCCAAATTCTTAGTCTGGACATGCTTTTTAGGGTTTCGAATATTAAGTACAATAAACATCAATAATGAAATCCCCAATGGGCCGAAAACCTCTGTGATTCTTTTAACAACTGATTTTGGACTGTTTTGTACACAAATCAACACTAACTGTACTATACACATTGCAGCTTGTACACTCCAGTAATAATGTGTTACGGCAAAGTCAATGAAACTTTTGAAAACTCACCTTAAATGAAGTTAAAAACATAAACAAATGGATGGATTATTGAAATTCAACATCCAAATGGCAAAGCAACTCCCAGATTTGAAATTCTAAGTCATCAAAGGGCAGAAAATAGAAGAGCTTCAAAATGGCGTTCGGAGCACATTTATTTTGCCGTAGCGTTGCACAATACTGATCTATGGGCCAGGGTTGGTATATTAGTTGGCATACTAGCTTGTATATTAAAATCAAAGTTGATTAAAGTTTGGCTTTGATACTGTAGTTTAATTTGGCTTTTTGTAGAACTGTTTTGGCTTATTAGTTTGACATATTGATTCTTTGTTCAACTTTTGTTTGAAAAAAAACAGCTGCTGATTGTGAGGAGAATTTTCATTATGTGACTTCAGATTAATATTTTTAAGGTAAATATGACATGATGGGGAAGAGGATTATCTTCTCTCTTTTAACTTGCATTTTTGTGTCGAAATGAAAAATTTGCCCTCAAAATTTTCAATGCTGTTGTGAATTTGCAACATTTATTTATGGACTGAAGCAATTCTCAGACGAAAGTGAATGCATACATGTCTTTTTAAAAGAACTTAAATATAATCTTATATAAAATTTTCTTGTAACGATAGTACTAATAATACGGGCATATTTCATGACAGTTGGACCTAGAAAGTTTGCGAAGTTATAATCGGTACTTTCCTGCTCTCTACTTAAATTACTGTACTACATGTATTGCATATTCGTGAAACTAGTAGTGCACCATAAGTAGGCCAGCTGTTATTGAAAGTTTGAGGAATAGTGGAAATATTTACGAACTTCACAAGTTTTGCAACCATGTCTTCCCATAAATATTATGTTCTTATGAAATCTTGAGGTGAAGTATCATATTCAAATACATATATATTTCTAAAAAATAATATCTTTGCTAATTTTGAAGTGATTGAAAGGTATCTTTTATAACGTACTCTTGCAGGTACCAATACTGACGGTACTCAGCGGTACTTTGGTATTTTTTATTTGGTGGTTTTGTACCGTACTGGCACTGTAAAGTACTGATATACTGTGCAACGTTACTGGCTGTTCTGTCATACTTCTTTCTGGATAGCTTCTATCCTAGTCACATGGTCTTGTTGGTAAGGGTTCCAAGCAGCTGATGAGTATTCCAGCTTTGGCCATACTAGAGCTTGGTAGGCTCTGGATTTCACTTTTTTCGAGCTAGAGGATATATTTCTTCTGGGAATACCAAGTGTGCTCCGTGCACTAGAAATGATGTTTTGGACATGTTGTATTCAGTTCATGAGGTTGTTAATGGTGACACCCAGGTATTTATGATTTGTGGTAGATTCTATGAGATGACCATCAATTAGTAGGTGTTATTGTGTGGCTTGGTCTTACGAGTAATGGTGAGTGCTTGACATTTGGAAGCATTGAATAACATTTGTGGTAGATTCTATGAGATGACCATCAATTAGTAGGTGTTATTGTGTGGCTTGGTCTTACGAGTAATGGTGAGTGCTTGACATTTGGAAGCATTGAATAACATTTGTGGTAGATTCTATGAGATGACCATCAATTAGTAGGTGTTATTGTGTGGCTTGGTCTTACGAGTAATGGTGAGTGCTTGACATTTGGAAGCATTGAATAACATTTGTGGTAGATTCTATGAGATGACCATCAATTAGTAGGTGTTATTGTGTGGCTTGGTCTTACGAGTAATGGTGAGTGCTTGACATTTGGAAGCATTGAATAACATTTGTGGTAGATTCTATGAGATGACCATCAATTAGTAGGTGTTATTGTGTGGCATTTTGGTCTTATGAGAGTAATGGTGAGTGCTTGACATTTGGAAGCATTGAATAACATTTGTGGTAGATTCTATGAGATGACCATCAATTAGTAGGTGTTATTGTGTAGGTGTTATTGGTCTTACAAGTAATGGTGAGTGCTTGACATTTGGAAGCATTGAATAACATTTGTGGTAGATTCTATGAGATGACCATCAATTAGTAGGTGTTATTGTGTGGCTTGGTCTTACTTGACATTTGGAAGATTGTAATGGTGAGTGCTTGACATTTGGAAGCATTGAATAACATTTGTGGTAGATTCTATGAGATGACCATCAATTAGTAGGTGTTATGTGTGGCTTGGTCTTACGAGTAATGGTGAGTGCTTGACATTTGGAAGCATTGAATAACATTTGTGGTAGATTCTATGAGATGACCATTAATTGGTAGGTGTTATTGTGTGGCTTGGTCTTACGAGTAATGGTGAGTGCTTGACATTTGGAAGCATTGAATAACATTTGTGGTAGATTCTATGAGATGACCATCAATTAGTAGGTGTTATGTGTGGCTTGGTCTTACGAGTAATGGTGAGTGCTTGACATTTGGAAGCATTGAATAACATTTGTGGTAGATTCTATGAGATGACCATCAATTAGTAGGTGTTATTGTGTGGCTTGGTCTTACGAGTAATGGTGAGTGCTTGACATTTGGAAGCATTGAATAACATTTGTGGTAGATTCTATGAGATGACCATCAATTAGTAGGTGTTATTGTGTGGCTTGGTCTTAATGGTGAGTAATGGTGAGTGCTTGACATTTGGAAGCATTGAATAACATTTGTGTAGATTCTATGAGATGACCATCAATTTAGTGTTAGGTGTTATTGCTTGACATTTGGAATAACATTTGTGTAGTCTTATCAATTAGTAGGTGTTATGACCATCAATTGTGTGGCTTAATGGTGAGTGCTTGACATTTGGAAGCATTGAATAACATTTGTGGTAGATTCTATGAGATGACCATCAATTAGTAGGTGTTATTGTGTGGCTTGGTGTTATTGAGTGCTTGACATTTGGAAGCATTGAATAACATTTTGTAGATTCTATGAGATGACCATCAATTAGTAGGTGTTGGTGTAATGGTGAGTGCTTGACATTTGGAAGCATTGAATAACATTTGTGGTAGATTCTATGAGATGACCATCAATTAGTAGGTGTTATTGTGTGGCTTGATCTTACGAGTAATGGTGAGTGCTTGACATTTGGAAGCATTGAATAACATTTGTGGTAGATTCTATGAGATGACCATCAATTAGTAGGTGTTATTGTGTGGCTTGGTCTTACGAGTAATGGTGAGTGCTTGACATTTGGAAGCATTGAATAACATTTGTGGTAGATTCTATGAGATGACCATCAATTAGTAGGTGTTATTGTGTGGCTTGATCTTACGAGTAATGGTGAGTGCTTGACATTTGGAAGCATTGAATAACATTTGTGGTAGATTCTATGAGATGACCATCAATTAGTAGGTGTTATTGTGTGGCTTGGTCTTACGAGTAATGGTGAGTGCTTGACATTTGGAAGCATTGAATAACATTTGTGGTAGATTCTATGAGATGACCATCATTTGGTCTTACGAGTAATGGTGAGTGCTTGACATTTGGAAGCATTGAATAACATTTGTGGTAGATTCTATGAGATGACCATCAATTAGTAGGTGTTATTGTGTGGCTTGGTCTTAGTAGGTGAGTAATGGTGAGTGCTTGACATTTGGAAGCATTGAATAACATTTGTGGTAGATTCTATGAGATGACCATCAATTAGTAGGTGTTATTGTGTGGCTTGGTCTTATGAGTAATGGTGAGTGCTTGACATTTGGAAGCATTGAATAACATTTGTGGTAGATTCTATGAGATGACCATCAATTAGTAGGTGTTATTGTGTGGCTTGGTCGAGTAATGGTTACGAGTAATGTAGTGAGTGCTTGACATTTGGAAGCATTGAATAACATTTGTGGTAGATTCTATGAGATGACCATCAATTAGTAGGTGTTATTGTGTGGCTTGGTCTTACGAGTAATGGTGAGTGCTTGACATTTGGAAGCATTGAATAACATTTGTGGTAGATTCTATGAGATGACCATCAATTAGTAGGTGTTATGTGTGGCTTGGTCTTACGAGTAATGGTGAGTGCTTGACATTTGGAAGCATTGAATAACATTTGTGGTAGATTCTATGAGATGACCATTAATTGGTAGGTGTTATTGTGTGGCTTGGTCTTACATTGAATAACATTTGTGGTAGATTCTATGAGTAATGGTGAGTGCTTGACATTTGGAAGCATTGAATAACATTTGTGGTAGATTCTATGAGATGACCATCAATTAGTAGGTGTTATTGTGTGGCTTGGTCTTACGAGTAATGGTGAGTGCTTGACATTTGGATTCTATGAAGCATTGAATAACATTTGTGGTAGATTCTATGAGATGACCATCAATTAGTAGGTGTTATTGTGTGGCTTGATCTTACGAAGTAATGGTGAGTGCTTGACATTTGGAAGCATTGAATAACATTTGTGGTAGATTCTATGAGATGACCATCAATTAGTGCTTGACATTTAGGTGTTATTGTGTGGCTTGGTCTTACGAGTAATGGTGAGTGCTTGACATTTGGAAGCATTGAATAACATTTGTGGTAGATTCTATGAGATGACCATCAATTAGTAGGTGTTATTGTGTGGCTTGGTCTTGACGAAGCATTAATGGTGAGTGCTTGACATTTGGAAGCATTGAATAACATTTTGTAGATTCTATGAGATGACCATCAATTAGTAGGTGTTATTGTGTGGCTTGGTCTTACGAGTAATGGTGAGTGCTTGACATTTGGAAGCATTGAATAACATTTGTGGTAGATTCTATGAGATGACCATCAATTAGTAGGTGTTATTGTGTGGCTTGGTCTTACGAGTAATGGTGAGTGCTTGACATTTGGAAGCATTGAATAACATTTGTGGTAGATTCTATGAGCTGACCATCAATTAGTAGGTGTTATTGTGTGGCTTGGCTTGGTCTTATTCGAGTAATGGTGAGTGCTTGACATTTGGAAGCATTGAATAACATTTGTGGTAGATTCTATGAGATGACCATCAATTAGTAGGTGTTATGTGTGGCTTGGTCTTACGAGTAATGGTGAGTGCTTGACATTTGGAAGCATTGAATAACATTTGGCATTTTTATGCCCACTTGAAAACTTTTGTGTAATTCTTCATGAAGATGTTTTTGGTCATCAACATTTTTATTTTCCTGATAAAGAATAATGCCATCTGTAAATCGACAAAGGGTGGATTTCACATCTGCTGCTATGTCATTGATGTAAACTAGAAACCAGGTGGGACTAAGGACCGAGCCTTGTGGATCTCCTGATTATACAGGGCCATTGATGTATACTAGAAACCAGGTGGGACCAAGGACCGAGCCTCTGGGAAGTCCTGATGATACAGGGCCATTGATGTAATCTAGAAACCTAGTGGCAGTCGTTGGACTGAGCCTTGGGGAACTCCTGGTGATACAGGGCCATTGATATAAACTAGAAACCAGGTGGGACCAAGGACCTAGCCTTGGGGAACTCCTGATGGTACAGGGCCATTGATATAAACTAAAAACCAGGTGGGACCAAGGACTGAGCCTTGGGGAACTCCTGATGATACAGTGCTCCACCTGGATTGAAAATCTTGTATCCATCCAAGGGTTTTACCTCTTATTCCATAATAGCTTAGCTTGGTTGAAAGAGGCTTATGTGGCACCTTGTCAAATACTTTGCTAAAGTCAAATAGCAAGACAGCTGTTTGTCCCCCACAGTTTAGAACCTCAGACCAATCATGTGTTGCTTGGATTAATTGTGTTTTGCAAGATAATTTCTCAAGAAAACCATGTTGCTTATCAATAATAATCTCATTTATAGCCAAATGTTTTGCAGTATGAGACAGGATTATGATTGTGTTCCATGATTTTGCATGCAATACAGATGAGGCTGATAGGTCTATTTTTGGCAGGAGATGATTTTGAGCATTTCTTAAAGACTCTATCGCTGAACACTAGCATAATATACAACTCTAACAGGGATTTTACCAGCCATTTTCCACAGATATTCAGAATGATATACGATGACAAGCGCATAGTTTTGTCGTATGCGTCACACCTTCATTCCCACACAGCCTTTGGGAAAAGTGACCAATTGTTGGGTGGTGCCGACCGTCCTTTGGAAATTAGAATTGGAGGTGATGTACAGTCATTGGTCCTGAATGCAGGGCTCCTCACTCACTGCCTGGTTTTCTGATCACTTCTTGAAAAGAGTAGTGTGAAACCCCGGTGTTCATCCACTTCCGTCCCGGTCAAAATCCATGTCCATCCATGGATGGGTATTCAATCATACCATCCTCAGTGGTTCTTCAAGTTCAAGTACTAACAGTAACACTGGCCATAACATTTGGCCTACAACATCACATTATTTTCTGCCCTTGTTTGTTTCTGCCGCTAAAAATTGGTATGTTCCCAAGGACGGAAACACCGTTTTTAGGGGCGGAAAATACCGTTTTTTTTAAATGAGTAATATGTATAAGCAAATTGGAATCGTGGCTTATGGAATAAGTGAGGTCAATACCAGTTTTATTTTAATTATTCTTGATATAAGATGATAACAATGTGAATAACATTAAAAGAAATTCCCAAATTGCAAAGTTTCAACCTAAAATCATTAACTTCAAAATTCCTTTGATATTTAATGTTTATAGGATTACATGTAGCATAAAAACGGTTTACACTGATACTACCACTCAATAATCCCAATCCTTCTACTGATCCTAATCCATCTATTAATTTCTTATTGTAGGCTACAGACTTAAACCAACAATGCCATATTGATGTAAAATGTTCAATTCCTGAAATAGGGGTCTAAGCGCATACATGTAAAAGCTAAGTTAAAAAAGTTGTTTTCCGTCCTCATTTTTTGGGGGCCGGAAACTAACAGGGGTGGAAACTAACAGGGGTGGAAACTAATATCTTCTGGCCTACATGTCAAAGTAAAAATATAAAACTTTAGAAACGTAGGCCTCGTAGTCGTAAGACACTCTCTTCCATAGTGTTGGTATTGTTTATTCAGTTGCTGGGCATGTTGAATATCCAGGAGATACTTTGTTGGTGAAAACATGAAATGACAAGTGAACACCTACATATGCACGACATGTGTTTTTTGAAACTATTAAAGTATCTTTTCTACGATATTTCCACCTCATTTCCAACAATTTGCTGCAAAAATACCCAAGCGAATGTAGAGATTTGACAATGACATTGACACAATTTATTTCTAGCAAATAATCGTATAAAAAAAACGGGGCAAATTATATACAGTTTCAAATTAACAAAATACATTTTTTTAATCTGCATCTTGAGTTTAATTTTAAGAAAATCACTTTCTTTTCTTAAAACCTTGTTTTTGTTATTTCAACCACTTCAGTTAATGTACAACTTATTTCCATTATTTTCATAAAGAAAGGTTCCCTTGTTTCCAGTGAAATTCAATGTATATTATATTATTGAACCATTGCTTAAAAGAGTGATGAGTTCCGTTCGATTTGGGAATACCGCAACTGACCTAAATTTCAACTGCTTTGTGTTCAGTATGCTTAATTACCCTTAGCAAGTGTAGCAGTAAAAGGTGATGTACTTGTATACTGTCCGATCACCGATACAGGTCAAAATATACTTCACTAAACTGTTATACACTATACAATTAAAGTATGAAGCATCGAAATAAAACAAAATTCCGGGGTGGTTGAAATTTGGGTCACTCATTATATACTAAGTTGTAGCAGTGGTAAAATCCTGTTGGTTTCCGCTCCTGAAAATCTGTGTTTTCTGCCATAAAAATAGTGTCAAACAACACCGTTTCTACGGGTGAAAAATACTGTTTTTACTGGCGGAAAACACCTTTTTCTAACTAAACAAATTGGAAGTTTTATTTGAATGAGTTCATTAATTGTGTATTATTATCAATGTTAGAAAAGTTGAACTATGTTACACAAAAAATAATCACAAAATAGGAGAAAAATGTGTTAATTTTAATCATAATGTGAAGTGACCACACCAATTATAGACTGTATTGTGACCACACCAATTAGAAGCCGTATTGTGACCACACCAATTAGAAACCGTATTGTGACCATACCAATTCCGTATTGTGACCACACCAATTAGAAACCGTATTGTGACCACACCAATTAGAAACCGTATTGTGACCACACCAATTAGAAATTGTATTGTGACCACACCAATTAGAAACTGTATTGTGACCACACCAATTAGAAACCGTATTGTGACCACAACAATTAGAAACCGTATTGTGACCACACCAATTAGAAACTGTATTGTGACCACACCAATTAGAAACCGTATTGTGACCACACCAATTAGAAACTGTTTTGTGACCACAACAATTAGAAACCGTATTATGACCACACCAATTAGAAACCGTATTGTGACCACACCAATTCCATATTGTGACCACACCAATTAGAAACCGTATCGTGACCACACCAATTAGAAACCGTATTGTGACCACACCAATAAGAAACTGTATTGTGACCACACCAATTAGAAACTGTATTGTGACCACACCAATTAGAAACCATATTGTGACCACACCAATTATGTATTGTGACCACATTAATTCAGTATTGTGACTACACCAATTAGAAATCGTATTGTGACCACACCAATTAGAAACCATATTGTGACCACACCAATTCCGTATTGTGACCGCATCAATTAGAAACCGTATTGTGACCACACCAATTAGAAACCGTATTGTGACCCCACCAATTAGAAACCGTATTGTGACCACACCTATTAGAAACCATATTGTGACCACACCAATTAGAAACCGTATTGTGACCACACCAATTAGAAACCATATTGTGACCACACCAATTATGCATTGTGACCACATTAATTCCGTATTGTGACTACACCAATTAGAAATCGTATTGTGACCACACCAATTAGAAACCATATTGTGACCACACCTATTAGAAACCGTATTGTGACCACACCAATTAGAAACCGTATTGTGACCACACCAATTAGAAACCATATTGTGACCACACCAATTATGCATTGTGACCACATTAATTCTGTATTGTGACTACACCAATTAGAAATCGTATTGTGACCACACCAATTAGAAACCATATTGTGACCACACCAATTCCGTATTGTGACCGCATCAATTAGAAACCGTATTGTGACCACACCAATTAGAAACGTATTGCAGACCCCACCAATTAGAAACCATATTGTGACCACACCAATTCCGTGTAGACCACACCAATTAGAAACCGTATTGTGACCACACCAATTAGAAACCATATTGTGACCACACCAATTATGCATTGTGACCACATTAATTCCGTATTGTGACTACACCAATTAGAAACCGTATTGTGACCACACCAATTAGAAACCATATTGTGACCACACCAATTCCGTATTGTGACCGCATCAATTAGAAACCGTATTGTGACCACACCAATTAGAAACCGTATTGTGACCACACCAATTAGAAACCGTATTGTGACCACACCAATTAGAAACTGTATTGTGACTACACCTATTAGAAACTGTATTGTGACCACAACAATTAAAAACCGTATTGTGACCACAACAATTAGAAATCATATTGTGCTGTATAAGATTATAATGACAGTTAAACTTGCGGACCTACTTTTGCCTCATTTGGATTATTGACAGCAGCTTTTTGGTCTTTCACTTTAGTTAGTCTTGTACATTTATGATTATGTAATGATACCGAGTTACTCTCCCGCCCAGCTTTCAGTTTAAAATATGTGGATGTCTGTGACTTGACTTAACTCTGCATGGAACATAGGTCATCAAGAATGTCCCTCCACTGTCCCAGGCTATGATTTCCAGCTGCTCCCCTCCCCCTCGTCAAAAGTGGCAGGGTGTATGTACTATAATGTTCATTGCTGTTCTTTTCTTTAGTGTGAATTCCAAGAGCTTTCTCACCATGGCTCGTGGTCAACAGAAAATTCAGGCTCAGCAGAAGAGACAGAAGGAGATGGACAAGAAGAAGAAAGGCATGGGCCAGAAAGAGTCGGCAAAGGCGGCGCTCATATTCTCATGCTCAGTTTGCAAGGTGAGGTGATGAAAATCCTACTGTAGTATAAGCGGTACAATTGTTGGCAAAATGAGTTTCTTGTAATATATATAATTTATTATGTTGTTAAAATAACTGAAAATTTTAAGATTTTTTGAAGATTATCAATTTGGATCTTAGTTTTGCAGTACAATTTTTGGCACAATAAGTTTCTGTATATAACTTTATTCGTTAAAATGATGGAAATTTTTTTGATATGAATTTTGTTTAAATGTTTAAACTGAAAATATTCTTGAAATATATGAATGATTTTCGTCTGGGGGAAGAGAAGGGGAGCAAATGGGGAAGTAAATATGTGCAACCAAAAGGCAGCACTATGCACGCGTAGCCTGCGCATAATGGCATGGGATCCATGGCCTGCTAAAGGACCCTTGTTGGGGGTCCAGGGGCGAAGCCCTCTTAGTGGTACATCAAAAGCTCTGAAGATATCTTGTTTTTGATGTCCCAAAATGGCTGAAAATCAAACACAGATGTTCCAAAAACAAATTGATGAAATGAAGAAAATTTTAAATTTTAAGAAATAAGACCTTGGAAGTTCTGAATATTTCGCGTAGTATGCTGCCCCAAAATCATGGTTTAAAATAAATTTTCGATCATACAGACTTTTCAAATCATCACAGTGTGGAAAAAATAAAAATAAAAATTCTCACATTAAAATTATCATATAGATTGAAATTTGGGTTTCCAATTCTATAAACAGGCAGTTAAAATATTTTTGCCCACGACTGAAAATATGAGGAATTTCAACAAAATCAGTGATATACATATTCTGACGAAAAAGCTGTGAAACGGGTCACAAAAGTGCGTAAGGCAAAAAAAATCATCTGCATTTTAGAGCAGCGCTATCGGTATGAATATATCCAAATGACTTCAGAGGCCTTGCAGTCTGTTACAATGATTTTTCAGTGATGGCATATAGGGTGCTTATTTCATTTAAGTGCATGATGCAATATCTTTCCTTATGAGAAATGGTCTGTCAATCATTCACAGATTATGCACATTATTACCTCAGGCATTATGATACACAGCTATTTTTATCACCAGTTTGAAAACAAACTTCTCCCACTAAGACACCTAACACTTAATGAGTGATTTCAATCACAAAAGTGCCTTGATTATTCAGCTCTGGCTTTGTGTAATCTTATACACACAAGTAGCCTTGTGCTACTTGGCTGTGGCAGGCATGGGAATAACAGATAAACAGTCATTGTTTGGAGTGGAAACACAATACACTGAAAAGAAAGTCGGGTTGGTAATTGTCATACCTGAGTTTTCAGGATAAACTCAGGTGTCGAGTGCGGGTTGGCTTAAAGATAAACTTTTCGGCTTGTGTTTTAAGGTCTTTAAGGGGAAAGTTATATTTGATAATTTTATCAACTGATCCAAATATTTTCACGAGCAAAAGAACTGAAATAAATACTAGTTTTATGACTAATTCAATGTTGCTTGCTTCCACAACCTTGATAGGCAAACTCAACCAAGTGTTGTTGGAAGTGCTGTTCTGTGTATACATGCATTGTTCTGATTATTCCCTTTGCTTCTACAGACACAAATGCCTGATCCAAAGACGTACAAACAACATTTTGAAAACAAACATCCCAAGAACCAATTGCCACCAGAACTGGTAGATGTGGTGGTATAACCAAGGCCAAAGGTCAGTTATACTTTGTTGAATGTTAAACACATGTAACATACCAGAGAATGGCCCCCACAAATCCCAGGGGTCTCCAGACTCCAGGGGGTCCAATCGGACCCATTCTCTGACTGGTCACACATGTAACATACCAGAGAATGGCCCCAGGGTTCTCCAGACGATCCAATCGGACCTATTCTCTGGCTGGTCACACATGTAACATACCAGAGAATGGCCCCAGGGAACCCCAGGGGTCTCCAGACGATCCAATCAGACCCATGCTCTGGCTGGTCACACATGTAACATACCAGAGAATGGCCCCAGTGAACCCCAGGGGTCTCCAGACTCCAGGGGATCCAATCAGACCCATTCTCTGGCTGGTCACACATGTAACATACCAGAGAATGGCCCGAGCGAACCCCAGGGGTCTCCAGACTCCAGGGGATCCAATCAGACCCATTCTCTGGCTGGTCACACATGTAACATACCAGAGAATGGCCCCAGCGAACCCCACGGGTCTCCAGACTCCAGGGGATCCAATCAGACCCATTCTCTGGCTGGTCACACATGTAACATACCAGAGAATGGCCCCAGCGAACCCCAGGGGTCTTCAGACTCCATGGGATCCAATCGGACCTATTCTCTGACTGGACACAATATATGCAATATAATACAGAGTTTGGTCAGGTAGGGACAGAATTTGTTCAGGAAAGAGCACTAGCATTTGTACCGGGTAATGTCAGCAAGTGTATAGAGCAGGATGCTGTTGAAAGGTTCACAATCAATACTATTCTGATTGTGACGGATGAAACTTGCTGGCACACTTACAATGAAGATCATACAATATCATTTAAATTACATAAAAACAACTCAAGTGACAAATGTCTAGAAAGAAAATGTGTATGGGTAAATAGTGATAAAGCATGAGAAAGGTCTACTACTAACTTTTGGTGGGTAGGGGGTGAGGTGAGTAGAAGTGGTTTGTAAGGAAGAGTCCTGTGATCCATGATTACTTAATATGATCTAAGAGATAGAAACAACTTTGTAAAGGTCATGTGTGGATTGGAAGGATTAGTTCAATGGTCAAACATATATATCATATATGGTAGAAGACAAAATAACATCCTTTACTATCCCATCAAGCCCCAAGGGCTATGTATGTATGTGTGTGTGTGTGTGTGTGCATGCGTGCGCGTGCATGCATGCATGTAAGAGGTCAGGTAGCTCAGTTGGTAGAGCGCACGACTGAGATGCTGGATGCTGGAGGTACTGGGTTGAAGCGCCAGTGAGGTCTAACCCGTTTGTCCACAGCTATGCAAACAGATATACCGATCATCAAAGCGGAAGTACGTTGTTTGCAGCTCCTGCTCCCCATTCAGCTGTTGAGAGAAGTGGCAATGGTTGAATGGTGCTCGCTGCCCTTCGAAGGGGACGTTAAGCCGTCGGTCCCGAGTCACACCCTACCTGGTTTTCTAAACACTTCGAGAAGAGAAGCATGAAAACGCGGTGTTCATTCACTTCCCTGAGCTAATGGATGCACCGATTAGGCAGCTCTTCCCTATACTAATGCTCTGATGTTTGTAAAGCGCTCTTGAATATACTTGTATAGAAAGGGCGCTATATAAAATAATTACTATATATGTATGTCAGGGTTTGCACTAGCTTTGGATTTTTGGGAGGAAATACTGTCTTTTAAAATTATTTTGGTAGGGATTTCATAATTTTAATTTTGGTTGGGAATTTCCACGAGTAGGCTGACCATGCCAAAAATAACCTTTTACATTTTTTGTACTTACAGGTACAACTCTTCTTAATTAAATTTATTTCCATAAATTGCATAAATATTAGGGCTGTGCATTTACTTACGTTTAGCGACCTAAATGTTTAATCGGCCGATTTTATTGTTCGTTTAAAAGTGACCTTTGACCTCGAGTTTTGCGAAAAATCAGGAAAATGTTGAAATACCAAATAAGACCCCCTGACACCTAGCAACATGCAGTGCTGTCATAATCAAGCTTTTTAGAGCAATAAATAAGAAACATCTTTGCAAACAAAAAAATGTCTTTATATGCCACGATATCTACTACTTATTTAACTACGCCCTAAACACCCCTTCTCAGACTTGACCCATTCACCTTCCCCGGCAATCTATGCAAATTCCCATACCTTTAACTGCACACGGACATCGTAGTAAATGGCTGAGTTCATATTACTAGCAGCTACAGTACCATGTTGAAGAAACTGAGTAAATAGTTTCTTGATAGCCCCCTCATATATCGTTCAGAACATTCCAGAATTCAAATGAAGTTCCCAGATGAGGCTAAACCTGTAAGTTTTTTGACTACTTAATAAACGTTGATCCAATGTGGTCGAAGACTTGAGATTCTTTTGTAACAAAAATGACAATGCAATTGGCGAGGAATATTGTGCTACACGTGGTATATTTGAGGTGTCTTTTGTACAAAGAGATTTCATTTCAAATTGCTCAAATTCATAGTTAACTCGAGGCCTAATGTTATCACTGAATGCTTAGCATGGATTTGAACACTTGTCTTAGCCAGCAGCTCCCGGTAGCTGTGCGCAACCATCCTGCATTGCTTCTAATTTTGTGCGGGATTGTGAGAACTGATTGCGTGATGATGTATGTATGTATCTGTGTGTGTGTGTATGTGTGTATTATGTATGTATGTATGTATGTATGTATGTATGTATGTATGAGTATATTATGTATGTATGTATGTATGTATGTGTATAAATTGTATTGCGCCAATATCCAAAGTAAGAAATAATGTTCAGTGGCGCTTAGAGTGAATAAGAAAATGCTCTAGAAAATAAATGAGTCTTGAGTCTCTTCATTGAAGGTCTTGATATTTGGAGCTGATTTGATGGCCGTGGGGAGTGTATTTCGAAGCCATTGCCTGGCATTGGAGAATGATCAATGGCCACATGTAGTAAGCTTCCATTTTGAAGTGTAAAGCAGATTCATGGTGGACAAAGTAAACGGGAGGAAGAATATGGCTTAAGTCACATAGATATTTGGGGCAAATCCATTGAGTAGTTATGAATAATGAGCAAGAGTTTAAATTTGATGCGATATGAGACTGGTAACCAGTGCAGCTTATGGAATGATGTGCTGGGATTTGTTAGTATGACTGATGATTCTAGCTGCTGTGTTCTGGGCCCGTTGCAGAAGTTGCATTTTGAGCCTCAGGTAGACCAAAGGAGTTACAATATTATAGTTTTGATCAAATGACTGCATGAACTATAGTTGCGCAAGACTTTGTTGAAAGAAATTCATGATCCGCCCAAGTTTACATAGAAGAATAAATGGCATGGCATGTAGCATTTATGTGCTGCTTGAAAGAATATTTCTCATCAACCATTACACCAATATTTCTAGCAGATTCAGCTGGCACAATTACAGTAGAGTAAATGCCTTACTTTGAAATAGGGGAGGGGGAGTGGTCAAATTTTGAACGGATGAGAATAACTTTAGTCTAAAAGTCGTTCAGTTTGAGCTTTGTCATCCATATGTTGATGTCATTGACACATTCATGTATTGAGGAGACTGCAGAGGATGCATGCAATTTCTTGAAATTACAGGCATCCCGGTTTCCATGGTGCTAAGCGGATGAGAGTACTTGATCCAGGGACACCCAGCTGTTACTCATTTCACAGCTGAATGAACTGAAGCAAATGGGATAAAGTGTCTTGTTCAAGGACACAGCACAGAGCGCTGGTTGTGATTTGATTCCGGTACCTTTTGAATATGAGATGGACGCCTTAACTACTGTACTCCATCCATATTCCTTTAAAAAACTAATTTTTCCCTTAAATAAACATTCCATAACAAATTTTCTTGTCTTTTTTTTTTTTCATTTTCAGACTGGTAAGAAGATCACAGAAGGAATTCCATCTCACACTATTCATGCGGCGTTGCCAGGACTCAGCCATCAAGTTCTCCTGTACAAATTTTGCCATCTGAAAATGTAATGTTTTCTTGTGTGTGGGAAACAAACATTTCAGTATCATTGTTCACTTTGTAAATATTTTAGGAGTCCACGTATTACGATTTGTTTTTGATACTTGATTGTTCGTGTGGAACTGTACCAGAAACTTTTACTTCTTTTAATTTTGTGAGTTGTAGAGAATACACTGTATGAGTGAAATAAAGAAATGTAAGCAATGTCAGTTATCCATGTGTAATACGGATCTCATGTAAGGAGAGAAAATTGTGTGACGGGTAGAAAACTGAGAGACGCTTCCTCAGCTTGTTTCAACCTCAGCATTACTTTTTGGGTTTCAGGTTATGTGGGTTGAAGTGTGTACTCAGGATTTAGCACGATTGATTCATGGTTCTTTTAAAGATGCAATAATTTGTCTCCAAATTGTATAGCAGTTGTTCGTAGCATTTTCTTAAATTTAACTTTAGACTTGGCATAAGGCGAGGGGTGTTTATTTTTTGTGCAAATTTATGGGAATTATTGCTTGAATTGATCACATGTTGAAGGTCGTTAACCTTAAGTACAGCTGTTTCATACATTCAAAACCAACAGCTAACACAAACAAGAAAGGAGAAGTAACAAAGTATTAATAATGTTGCCATTTTTTCTTCTAATATTTATAACGATGATACTCTCAGGTGAAAATAATGAACGATTGGTAGAAATGTTGCCATTTGATCGCAACCTGTAGTTTCAGGTACTATTTATTTGCTAACATTTCATGTAAGTTGTGATTTTTTTCTATTTTTGTTTTTGCAAAGTTCGATATAATTCTTTAAAGTATGGCAAAAAGATTTTTGAACAAAATGAAAGTCTAATAATTTTCATCTTCTATGTTGAAAAGAAGAGAATTGCTGCAACAACAACTTATAAAGATGTAAAAGCTGTCTTCCTTTTCATATAAAGGGGCGGCGGAGCTGCAGTACTTCATCCCCCACCCCCACAATAATTCAAGGTAAACATGTGTCATCATGTTACCCAACCTTATTAGTCCCCAATATTGCTATCACATGTTACCTTACCTCATTGGCGCTCCCACCCCTCCCCCCCCGCCAGTATACATCACAAATTTTTATCACAAGTATATTCTTTATCTAAGCTACTCCGATTAATCAAATCTGAAAGATATCTACAAAACATTTAAAACTCTTTTCATCAGGTGATAATAAAAATTAAAAGAGATTGTAGCTGTCACTTTACCAAGCGGGTAAATAACTACGCCTGTTATGATATATCAATTATCACGATATCATGATATTGCTTTGTTAATGATATTAAAAAGACCCTTAATGTGCCATTACTACATGTATAGCATATTCATTTGTTTTAATGGAGCAATAGACCATAAAGTGGGGGCGTATATTTAGGGGTCTCCCAAAACTCAAATGCTTATCTAGCTCACAACGGTATTACCATTTTCTGGTTAATATGAATATTCAAGTAACCTTTGCCCTCGCATCGTCTCTGGGCTATAGAGGCATTCAGCTTATTCATCTGTTGTGGATAATTTATTTGTGAAATTATCCTAAACAAGCGCCCTCACTTTTTGATTTAGTGTTCCTTTAAGCTTCCTTCATTATTAAAGTTTTATATAAAAAATATTGCATGATTGAAAATCTTACATTTCAGAGTAGTGTTCCTTACCCCTTACTCTACCAGCACATTTTTGAAAATGCGCTCGGGAGGCGGGGCCAAAGATGGGGCACCCAAAACGGCAATAATATTGCCGCGTGGTAGAGTAAGGGTCAATTAGTGATCAAATTTAAATATGATGGTGATATATCATAATATGTTTGTCCATGATTATTGATACTTTATCCATATCCAAAACTTTCAAACTTTAATTACTAGTAACGTGAAACCTATACATGCTATGTTCAAAGTGCAAAGACATTAAAACTCCGAATGCAATGCTCTGCTGTGGTTGCACACAATGCTCTGCTCTGCTGTTGGTTGCACAGAAAACTGTTGTACTTGTCCATAGACCTTTAGGTATCTTGTTTATATTAAATTAAAGCACTAGATCAAAAAGTGACAGCGTATTTTTAAGAGGTCCTCCCCAAAAATCAAATGCTTATCCAGCACACTATGGTATAGTACGGTATAGTAATTTTCTAGATGATATGAATATTGAAGTGACCTTTGCCCTCACTTTGTCTGTGTGCTATGGAGGCATGAAGTTTATTGAAATGTGTATAATAGATCTTTGAAATTTGAGCGCCTTAACTTTTCGGTCAAGTGCTCCTTAAAGGTTTTACAAAATTGTGGAATGTGAGGCTGTGATGTCACTACAATTTTAGTCATTTCTGAACAAATCTGATGAGAGCTTTCTTAACAGGGTACGAAGCTTTGTAAAGATTTTCTTCACCATCATTGTGTTCCTGCTATAGTACTGTTTCGTATTAGATGATGATGAACGACGGTTGAGCTGATCCTTTAAATGTTATGGAAAGATATTATTGTGGAAACTTTTGATATGTTAAGGCATCTTGTTGCCTCAAGATATGCAAAAATAAAAATAAAAATGTATTTCAAAAGAATTCATTCGTTTTGTGTATCTATACTAATTTTTATTGTGGAACTTATATCAATGGTGTGTAGGAAGCGACGGGTCGGGGAAGGGGACAAAGGGAGAGGAGTAGAAGGGTGTGAAGGGACTGAGAGACAGGGTAGAAGAGCAGCGCCAAAAGAGGGCAGGAGGAAAAGATCTGGTAGGCAGAGGATTAAAGCTCCAGTTGGAAATAGAAGGGCTGGGAGGTAGAGAGGCTGCGAGATGGATAGGATGGAATGCACAGGAGGGAGGTAGAGAGGCTGCGAGATGGATAGGATGGAATGCACAGGAGGGAGGTAGAGAGGCTGCGAGATGGATAGGATGGAATGCACAGGGGAGGTAGAGAGGCTGCGAGATGGATAGGATGGAATGCACAGGAGGGAGGTAGAGAGGCTGCGAGATGGATAGGATGGATTAAGGAGGGAGGTAGAGAGGCTGCGAGATGGATAGGATGGAATGCACAGGAGGGAGGTAGAGAGGCTGCGAGATGGATAGGATGGAATGCACAGGAGGGAGGTAGAGAGGCTGCGAGATGGATAGGATGGAATGCACAGGAGGGAGGTAGAGAGGCTGCGAGATGGATAGGATGGAATGCACAGGAGAGAGGAGAGAGGCTGTGAGATGGATAGGATGGAATGCACAGGAGGGAGGTAGAGAGGCTGCGAGATGGATAGGATGGAATGCACAGGAGGGAGGTAGAGAGGCTGCGAGATGGATAGGATGGAATGCACAGGAGGGAGGTAGAGAGGCTGCGAGATGGATAGGATGGAATGCACAGGAGGGAGGTAGAGAGGCTGCGAGATGGATAGGATGGAATGCACAGGAGGGAGGTAGAGAGGCTGCGAGATGGATAGGATGGAATGCACAGGAGGGAGGTAGAGAGGCTGCGAGATGGATAGGATGGAATGCACAGGAGGGAGGTAGAGAGGCTGCGAGATGGATAGGATGGAATGCACAGGAGGAGGGAGGCTGCGAGATGGATAGGATGGAATGCACAGGAGGGAGGTAGAGAGGCTGTGAGATGGATAGGATGGAATGCACAGGAGGGAGGTAGAGAGGCTGCGAGATGGATAGGATGGAATGCACAGGAGGGAGGTAGAGAGGCTGCGAGATGGATAGGATGGAATGCACAGGAGGGAGGTAGAGAGGCTGCGAGATGGATAGGATGGAATGCACAGGAGGGAGGTAGAGAGGCTGCGAGATGGATAGGATGGAATGCACAGGAGGGAGGTAGAGAGGCTGCGAGATGGATAGGATGGAATGCACAGGAGGGAGGTAGAGAGGCTGCGAGATGGATAGGATGGAATGCACAGGGGAGGTAGAGAGGCTGCGAGATGGATAGGATGGAATGCACAGGGGAGGTAGAGAGGCTGCGAGATGGATAGGATGGAATGCACAGGAGGGAGGTAGAGAGGCTGCGAGATGGATAGGATGGAATGCACAGGAGAGGGGTGGAAAGCAGAGGAAAATGACTTGGCAGAAGCAAGTTAGTGGTGGGGCATGCAGAAGCAAGTGACAGGATGGTAGAAGCAAATGGGAAGTTTGGGAGGATGGCAGAAGCAAATTGTACGAATGGGTGGTTGGGCAGGCGAAGAAACTGGCAAGAGTGGGAGGTTGGGTAGGCAGAAGAAACTGGGGAGAGTAGGAGGTTGGGCAGGCAGAAGAAACTGGGGAGAGTGGGAGGTTGGGCAGGCAGAAGAAACTGGCGAGGGTGGGAGGTTGTGCAGGCAGAAGAAACAGGTGAGAGTGGGAGGTTGGGCAAGCAGATGAAACTGGCGAGTGGGAGATTGGGCAGGTAGAAAAAACGTGCGAGTGGGAACTTGGGCAGGTAGAAGAAACACGCGAGAGTGGGAGGTTGGGCAGGCAGAAGAAACATGCGAGAGTGGGAGGTTGGGTAGGCGAAGAAACTGGCAAGAGTGGGAGGTTGGGCAGGCAGAAGAAACAGGTGAGAGTGGGAGGTTGTGCAGGCTGAAGAAACTGGCGAGAGTGGGATATTGGGCAGGCAGAAGAAACAGGTGAGAGTGGGAGGTTGGGTAGGCGAAGAAACTGGCAAGAGTGGGAGGTTGGGCAGGCAGAAGAAACAGGTGAGAGTGGGAGGTTGTGCAGGCTGAAGAAACTGGCGAGAGTGGGATATTGGGCAGGCAGAAGAAACAGGTGAGAGTGGGAGGTTGGGCAGGCAGAAGAAACAGGTGAGGGTGGGAGGTTGTGCAGGCAGAAGAAAAAAAAACGTGAGTGGGAGGTTGGGCAGGCAGAAGGAACAGGCGAGAGTGGGAGGTTGGGCAGGCAGAAAAAACAGGCGCGAGTGGGAGGTTGGGCAGGCAGAAGAAACACGTGAGAGTGGGAGTTTAAGCAGGCAGAAGGAACAGGTGAGAGTAAAAGGTTGGGCAGGCAGAAGAAATTGGCGAGAGTGGGAGGTTGTGCAGGTGGAAGAAACACGTGAGAGTGGGAGGCTGGGCAGGCAGAAGAAACAGGCGAGAGTGGGAGGTTGGGCAAGCAAAAGAAACTGGCGAGTGGGAGGTTGGGCAGGCAGAAGCAAATGGGAGGATGGCAGAAGCAAAAGGCGAGAGTGGGAGGCACAACAGGCAGATGAGAACAATAGAAGGCAAAAAAGGGGGTCGTAAGCCAAGGAGATGGGAGGGGGAGCCATGAAGTCCAGCGATGTCGGAGCCATGGGCAAGGAGGTGACCTTTTAAAGTTGGGGCCGGACAGGGGCAGGAGATGCCCTGTTGAAAGTTGAGGGCTGACTGGGGCAGGAGGTGCCCATTTTGAAAATGAAAAGTGCTCCTACTATCAAAGTGTCCTCACTTGATTTTCTTCCCCCTGGCCCCCAGAGTTCCTTCCGACACCCCTGATGAAGTCATTTAACTTCTATGGACTTTAATAACTATGAACCACACCAACTTCAAAAACAACACAAAACACAACACTTTCATATTTCTTTTCTATTCAATGTTTCATTTTTCCCATCCATTTTCAGGCACACTTCTAGGAAAAGTAAAAGAAATCAAGATGCCAACATTAGTGCAGTAATATTCTTCTATAAACTTACACTTTCATAAAGTAAATAGAAATACGAACCAAATCGGCTAAACAACTCTACAATAATCCATACTTTAAAGTTGATTCCATGCCAGTCTGATATTTATTGGAATAATTTAGGCGTGTATAAAAACAAATTTGGATCTACTTATAAGACTTGAAAGAAGGAAACTGAAGATTTCTCTGAAAGAATACAAAAATTGACTGAAAACTTCACTTTCTATTATGACCATTCATCTAGTAATATCAAGTAGAAGAAAAGGAATGCGACCCAGGGCAATCTACCGTTCCCAGAGTAAATTGTCATTCTTGGTACTTTTACAGGCAAAAATTTAGGCCCTACTGCTGAGGAAAATTCTTAGACCCCTTTCTCCTAGAGATCCAGGACAAAGGAAGAAGGGTATTACCTTAACGGCAAGAACCCCTAATATGCCATGGTTACAAGCAAACAAATTGCACTGGTAAATTATGCTTCCATCAGTAGTTGCTTCTCAACAACTTTCTGAAATTTACTATTTACTGAGAAATTTGACAAAAGTTATTTTTACTTCTCGACCATTTTGTTTCTTTTGAAGTCCTCTTTCATATACAATAAACTTGATGGACCACTGAAGTATTCTTTTAATATGAAGTATTAGCCGTATATACCCGTATATCGCCGTATATACCCTGTAAATCATTGTAGTCTACTCAATCAGCTGTATAAACAAAGCTACAAATGGAATTTTAAATCTTCTTTCCATCAAGCTGTATTAGCCCGTTTGTGTATTAACAGTAACTTATCTGGGCAAGAAATAGAATAAGCTGGATTTGACTTTCTCGTGCGTATAGCACTCCTGATCTCTAATGTGTAGGATACATACAGGTCATTTATACATACAGGTCATCTCTTTCTGTCAAATATGGCTTTAGTGATTAGGCATTCTATTATCCAAAATGGTTACACATAATGTCAACAAATTATGTCAATTAATTAAAAAATAATTTTGTTGATCGAAGAAAAAAGTTACAGGGCCACACACGCTGTGAACATGTGACATACATGTAAACTGAGTAGATAATAAAACAAGTTCACTGGGCATAAAATGTAAACAAGGCCATGCACATGAGCTAATCAACAACTCACGAGTACAGAATGCCCATGACGGTACAGGTAGTCAACTCAATCTACCATATTTGATGTTATAAGTGACCGGGGCGGCACTTACAAAAAATAAAATTGTACCACTTTTTAGGTGCGCAGTTTCTTCCTAACAAGTGCCCATGCTTAGAAGTAATATACGGTGTGAATTTGATGAAACTAAGGAAAAGCTAGCACTATTCTAAGTACTTACCACACATTTCTTCTCCCCATATTAACAGGGATTCAGGATAGCGTAAGAAGAGGTAGGAACATAAATACATATAAAACATTAATTGTTTATTAATGTTGGGATATGCTATCAGTCATAAAACATTAATTGTTTATTAATGTTGGGATATGCTATCAGTCATAAGGTGGGTGTGGCTTATTAGAGCAGGGGTGCTTATTATGTCAAATACAGTACTTTGAAAACAAATGTTTATATATTCAGCTTCCTGATTAAATACATCAAACAACCAAAGAACCACCCGGTTGGGGGAGGGGGGATATTTACAGCAAACAGAACCACCCCTCTTGCTGTAGCAGGGATATTTACAGCAAACAGAAGCACCCCACTTGCTGTAGCAGGAATATTTACAACAAACAGAACCACCCCTCTTGCTATAGCGGGGTATTTACAGCAAACAGAACCACCCCGATTGCTATAGCGGGGTATTTACAGCAAACAGAACCAACCCGCTTGCTATAGCAGGGGTATTTACAACAAACAGAACCACCCCTCTTGCTATAGCAGGGGTATTTACAACAAACAGAACCACCCCGCTTGCTATAGCGGGGGTATTTACAGCAAACAGAACCAACCCGCTTGCTATAGCAGGGGTATTTACAACAAACAGAACCACCCCTCTTGCTATAGCGGGGGTATTTACAAGAATTGTACTTTCCCTCTGTGCTATTAAAATCTGCAATCTGGCCTCACAGACCTGATTCACCGTTAAATACCACCTAGACTAAAAACGTAGTTACTCTCTCTGACACACACAAGACAAGGCACTAGCGCCGTACACACTCACTTCAATGCCACCGAAGAGATTGAACGAGTGGGTAGGCAGGCAGGATGAACAGGAGGTAAGTATAATTCTCGTAGATACCCCCAGCATACCAAGCGGAGTGGATTTACTTCAAATCATACCTTACTTTCTTATTAAAATATGCAACAGATTGCAACTGAGAGTAGGAGTGAGAGTAGGAGGGGTCGATCAGGAAGGTCGGAACCTAATTCCAAAAGCGGGCCGGAATACCAACAAGGTGTTCGCCCACTCTGCCTCTCTTCTCCACAGACTCTTCTGTTTTGAGTTTTTTTGTGACAGAGAGTTTGAAAACAGGCCACAAGAAATTCTTTTCCCAAGGAAAAGACGACCAGCATCAGCGATGGACCTGCTCAGGAACAGGTGCTGAAAAGAAGTGAGTGTATACGGTTGCTAGCGCCATGTGTTACATGTGTCAGAGAGTAAGTACATTTTTAGCTTAGGTGGTATTTAACAGTGAATCAGGTCTGAGAGACCAGATTGCATAGTTTAATAGTACAGAAGGTAATGTCTAATTTGAAGTAAATTTCACTCTTATGGACAAAACCGTTCAAGTGATGTTGCTTGGGGAAAGGTCTCATTTGGTAGGAATTAGGATATTGGAGGTCTCATTGGTAGGAATTAGGATATTGGAGGTCTCATTGGTAGGAATTAGGATATTGGAGGTCTCATTGGTAGGAATTAGGATATTGGAGGTCTCATTGGTAGGAATTAGGATATTGGAGGTCTCATTGGTAGGAATTAGGATATTGGAGGTCTCATTTGAAGGAATTAGGATATTGGAGGTCTCATTGGTAGGAATTAGGATATTGGAGGTCTCATTGGTAGGAATTAGGATATTGGAGGTCTCATTTGAAGGAATTAGGATATTGGAGGTCTCATTGGTAGGAATTAGGATATTGGAGGTCTCATTGGTAGGAATTAGGATATTGGAGGTCTCATTTGAAGGAATTAGGATATTGGAGGTCTCATTGGTAGGAATTAGGATATTGGAGGTCTCATTGGTAGGAATTAGGATATTGGAGGTCTCATTGGTAGGAATTAGGATATTGGAGGTCTCATTGGTAGGAATTAGGATATTGGAGGTCTCATTGGTAGGAATTAGGATATTGGAGGTCTCATTTGAAGGAATTAGGATATTGGAGGTCTCATTGGTAGGAATTAGGATATTGGAGGTCTCATTGGTAGGAATTAGGATATTGGAGGTCTCATTGGTAGGAATTAGGATATTGGAGGTCTCATTGGTAGGAATTAGGATATTGGAGGTCTCATTTGAAGGAATTAGGATATTGGAGGTCTCATTGGTAGGAATTAGGATATTGGAGGTCTCATTGGTAGGAATTAGGATATTGGAGGTCTCATTTGAAGGAATTAGGATATTGGAGGTCTCATTTGAAGGAATTAGGATATTGGAGGTCTCATTGGTAGGAATTAGGATATTGGAGGTCTCATTGGTAGGAATTAGGATATTGGAGGTCTCATTGGTAGGAATTAGGATATTGGAGGTCTCATTGGTAGGAATTAGGATATTGGAGGTCTCATTTGTAGGAATTAGGATATTGGAGGTCTCATTGGTAGGAATTAGGATATTGGAGGTCTCATTTGTAGGAATTAGGATATTGGAGGTCTCATTTGTAGGAATTAGGATATTGGAGGTCTCATTGGTAGGAATTAGGATATTGGAGGTCTCATTGGTAGGAATTAGGATATTGGAGGTCTCATTGGTAGGAATTAGGATATTGGAGGTCTCATTGGTAGGAATTAGGGCTGTCAGAATATCCGAGGTCTCATTGGTAGGATTTAGGGCTGTCAGGATATCGTATTTTCCATGATATCAAAACTACTCTGCCAATATAACCTGATACACCATTTTCATGTGTAAAGTGCGTATCATAACAAATATTTGTGTCACAGAATGTCAGGTAAAAGTTCAAGAGAATGAGATATTAAGAGAATATCCGCAGCAAATCGGATTCTTCCTTATTTCCTTCCATCTTAAATCTTATAGAAGAATTGAGATCTGCATGCTGAAAACCCCCAGCAGATTTTTCAAATTAATAATCACAACAAACTTCCCTGGTGTAATAGTTAGTGCTTTGTCCTCTCATCCGCTTGTCCCGGGTTCGTATCCCGGTGGGTCTGCAACCAGTGAGTTCACAACTGGTTATTAAAGGCCGTGGCTGTCTTGATATAATGTCATATCTGATTTGGCCATATCGTCACAGTAGGAATCAGGTCAAACTCTACTCAGACCCAGAACTGAGTCTTTGCATGAAGACATCTTCAAGATATTACTTATTAGCCCTGACACTAACTACTTAAAGGTATATTGACAAGTATAAATCTATCATCATAAACCTTTTGCTATTATCATGGTTTAAAGTATATTTTCTTCCAATTAAGTTTTTGCTACCTGTTCGAAGATCTGTCCATAAAATAAATAGGTTGATAGGAAGACAAATAAAAGATCAGTTCATACACAAAATGGCTTGATAGAAAGGCAATTGAAAGATTTTCCGTATACAGTTTACGCACTAGAACATTGGCAGCTGAGATCAAATAGAAGTGCATTTAAGTAAAAGGTAGTAATTTCTTTTTTATTTGCAGCAAACATTTCCCAAAAAACCTTTTTCAGGTCTTTTTGACACAAAAAATTATTTTGACGCAGACTGATTAGAATGATGTTCGCTTAGTTCTACCGGGATCTCAGGTAAAATTATGAGAACATTAAATGATTTCAGAAAAAGCACTTGTAAAACCATGATAAAACATTTCAGATACGAAAGGTGCAGAACATGGAAATTTCAGAAAAACTAAAGCGTAACGAAACAATGCGATGCGATGTATGACTGAATCAGTTGATGATACCAAAACTCTTGCGTAGCTTGTCTATATCTTCATTTGAACAAAGCTCCTGGGAGGCGAGACTAGTAAAGCACTTGTCCATGTCTATAAAGAAACACATTGGAAAGGGTTGCATTAAGCGGATGAGTGACCTATGCTGAAAACTTAATGTGAAGAAAACATTCACAAATCTTATTCCGTTAAGGAGGTATTTAAGGAGTTTGGTATCATTTGTGTAGAAACGACTGAAATCAGACTAGTTGTGATCTTACACCCTCAGATTCTTCAGTCTTTATGTATTCTATCATATTTAGTCTTGTGATTTTGTGGATCTTAGTAATGGTAATTAGAATTTACCACCTAAAAAATGTTCTAGGGAAAATAATTCAAATAGTAAAAAAGTTAAATAACTTTTCTTCATGTTTGTTTGTTTGATGAGGGCTTAACGGCACCACGACAACGAGGAGTACATTAACAATTGCTAAGAATGTGAGGATGATGACACCAACCTTCTATAGTAGACTTACTACACCAGTCATTTATGCACAGATAAGGCAGAGCTTGAAACTTAAATATCTTCTTAATGGAATAAGATATTTTAGTAGTTTCTGCACCATTTTGTGTTCATCAAAGTCCTCTTTTATAAAAAAAAACCTTGCATAAGCACTGAACTAATCGTTTCAAATATCCAAAATATAACCAAATAATTTTGAATGTATGATATTTTTACCAATAAGAGTGTTTGAGCTGACCTCATGAGGTCACATGACTTTGTTTACATCGTCATTTTGTAGGACTAGAACACTGTCATCTGCTGTACACTTAATTAGACTTACATAAGTTTGCATGTTGTTATATAAAATTATTTTTGTAAGATAAATATGCCAGAATCTCGCTGTGCCATTGGTTGCACTAATAGACCTGTGCTGGGGAATGAAAAGACATTTTCTCAATTTCCATCTAATCCTGATCGCCGTTCGAAGTGAGTTTCTGATGGCTTTTCAACCTACATCCACACTAGGATTTGCAGCGAGCACTTTATATCAGGTATGTAGGCTTTGTCTGAGTATAACAAACAATCAGCTGGTATTCACGTAAAAGTTACTATTCATATATCCAATGAATAATATCAAACCTAAAGGATTAGTTCAGGGGTCAAGCATCTTTATCTTATTTAAAAGAAGACTTCAAAAGAAACAAAATGGTGCAGAAAGCATTCACAAATCTTATTCCGTTGGAGATATATAAGTTTAAAGTTTGGTTATTATTTGTGTAGAAACGACTGAAATCAAGACTACTTGTGATGTCATAGCCTCAGATTCCTCAAAGTCTGTAGGTATTCTATCATATATTGTCCTGTGATTTTGTGGCTTATAAACCTTGGGATATATCAGGAAAGGAGTAAAACTGAATGCATTTATAATAGTGCACCTGAAGTAAGTTTCAGGAAAAATAATTTAAATAGTAAAAACATTAAATAAACTTTCTTTAAAATACATGGACAATGTATGATAAAATACATAAAGACTTTGAGGAATCTGAGGCTGTGACATCACAACTAGTCTGATTTCAGTCGTTTCTCCAAAAATGATACCAAACTTTAAAATTAAATATCTACTTAAGGAAATAAGATTTTGCAATGCCTTCTTCACCATTGTGTTTCTTTTGAAGTCCTCTTTTATATTAGATGGACATGCTTGACCACTGAACTAATCCTTTAAGGAAAATATGAAGTAAGATCAGTAAAAAGCGAATAAAAATCTACAATCAGTAAAATTCGCTAAACTGGTAGGTAGGTTAGCAAGCAAAAAGAATGTTTGTTGTATGTGTAATGTGACTGAGCTGTGTAAAGATGCATGAAACGCAATGACGTTTTCCCTGCAAAATGGCTGCTTGTTGAGTTAAGAGTCACGTGATGAAATCCCTCTATTGTGTCTTTACATTACACAATTATTTATAATGCACAGGTGTTGACTATGGGAATATTTCTTCAAACTAAACTAAGAAATCACGAAAAATGGTTCCTGTCTTACCTTTTTTCTCTTCATTTGTCATGAAAAGCAGCACTGTTTGAAATCTTTGGGCTTTACATAGATTTCCAAGAAGTTTGATACTCCAATCTGGGTCTGCAATCAAAAAAAGAATATGAATATTCATATGGATTTGCATATTTAATTGTACATCATCACCAGATATACAATTATTTAATACATTTAATGTAGAAAACAACTACCACAAATAACATTTTAAAATCATTTAAAAGAATTTGCAATTTCATTCCATGTGAAATGAAATCTTTGATGTTATTTTTTAATCATTTTCAGTTTAAATTTGAGTTAAACTACAAAATTTGCAAAAATTAGTTACAGCTGATCAAATTACTAATTGCATTTTCGTTTTTAAATGGAAGTAGGAGAGGGGAAGGGGGGGGGGGGGAAGGGGGGGGGAACGGTGACAAAACTTCTGAACTGAGGAGTGCAAGTGAGGCCCACACTGGTTGTAAGGTTTTGAATGATGAAAGTTGTTGTCATCTCAAGATGGTTGAATAAAGTTTTGCTCAACTGAGATGCTGAAGTTCAGACACCCACTTCATGGATATCTTCTTGTGCGCATATTTAATTCCGAGGACTCGATCTTCAGCAGTGTTTAAAGTCCTTGTTTGATCTGTGTATTATCACCGTGTGTCATGCAAAGACTTACCCGACTTGACCAGGTGATCAGTAACAGCTTTCAAGATCATGCTGAACATCGGCGCGTCAAGCTTGTTGCTCAGTACTTGGGAGAAAAACAAATATTAGTTAAAGGACTTGGATACAAAGCTGTCAGACATCTTCATCTAGTATGAAACAAAACAAATGAATGTTGAAGCACTTAAAGACCAGATATCGTGTTAACATAACTAATGTGAACATATAAGAAATCCAGGAGCTTTCTGATTGGTCGAAATATTGACATAATTACCAACAAGCCAATCAACTACCACCGCCAAAGTGACAGTACTTTCTGTAAACAATATCACCATGGAAATGCAATTTTCGTCAATTTGGGAATTTCCAGGAATTTGTGTTCTTTTATGCAACTTTTTACTTGCTTTTTTATGCAATTTTCTTTACTTCAACTTATTTGTCTGTAAGTCATTATTGTGAATGAAAGCAAAATTTACTAAGAGTAACATCTTGGCTGACAATTAATAATAACATCTTGGCTGACAATTAAAAATAAAATCTAATTATTAATAACATCTTGGCTGACAATTAATAATAACATCTTGACTGACAATTGAAAACAAGATCTTGGCTGACAATTAATAATAACATCTTGGCTGACAATTAATTATAACATGTTGGCTGACAATTGATAATAACATGTTGGCTGACAATTAAGAATAACATCTTGGCTGACAACTAATAATAATATCTAACTATTAATAACATGTTGGCTGACAATTAATAATAACATTTTGGCTGACAATTGATAATAACATCTTGGCTGACAATTAATAACAACATTTTGGCTGACAATTGATAATAACACCTTGGCTGACAATTAATAACAACATTTTGGCTGACAATTGATAATAACATCTTGGCTGACAATTAATAATAACATTTTGGCTGACAATTAATAATAACATCTTGGCTGACAATTAATAATAACATTTTGGCTGACAATTAATAACAATATCTTGGCTGACAATTGATAATAACCAGTATTCCTCTATATTTTCTGATGATTTTTTTTTTCTTCCTTTAATCAGCAGCCAATTCTGACAAAAAATTTCTTGGATCTTAATTTGCCATACTGCCATCCAGGAGGAAAAAAACAATTTCAAACAACTGAATTTAATGGGAAAAAAAGTAAAGAATTAGAGAAGTCTTTCTGCACATATGTCACAAATTTGGCACAGGTCTTCAAATCACTGATGATTAGGCATAACTCCAATCATGGCTAAATATAATTCCAAAATTTTACATGGTACTTTCAAAATTGAAAGACTCTCGCACTCAGAATCTTATGCTCCTTGGTATTATCTGTAAAGAAACTTTTAGGAGACGTCCATGTATTCCAGGTAAAATTAAAAACATGAACATTTTAAAGGGTTAGTTTAGTGGTCAAGCATGTCCATCTTATATGAAAGAGGACTTCAAAAGAAACAAAATGGTGAAGAAAGCATTTAAAAATCTTACTCAGTTTAAGGAGATATTCTAGTTTAAAGTTTGGTAGCATTTTTGTAGAAATGACTGAAATCAGACTAGTTGTGATGTCACAGCCTCAGATTCCTCAAGTCTTTATGTATTTTAATGAAAGTTTATTTAATATTTCACTATTCAAATTATTTATCCTCAAACTGTTTTCAAGTGATATATAACTACCTAGTGATTATAACTACCCTTCCTAGTTTGTTTGTTCATGATTTAACGGCTTCACAACAGCAAGGGTCAAATTGTGCCTGAGAGGTTAGATCATCCCAGAGGTAGGAAGGAGAGTAAATAGGGGGAGATTGAGAGAAACATGAGAACTAAAAGCCAGAAAGCTGGGATCAAGAGAGGTATATGGGTGGAAAAATAATGTAGAGAGAGAAGGGATGGGGAAGGAGGACTACATATGGCTGTGGAGGGAAGCATGATGAAGAAAGGAGATAATTTTATAAGGAGGTTTTTTTAAAAGAGCTTGGCTACTGAGTTGTGGGCAGCGAGGGAAGCCCTGCGAAGGTTGTACAGGGGGCAAGCAAGGAGAATGTGAAGGTGCAATGGCAATTGTTGCAGAGGGGTGAGGGGAGCCAGTAAGGAGGTGGGAGTAAGTGAGGTGGGTGTGCCCCATTCTAAGTCGGGTAATGTGGACGTTGTCGACACGGGATAGGTTGTGAGTAGTGGGTTTGATCGCAATGGGGGGCTGGATGACGTGGAGTTTGTTATCAATTTTGGAGTCCCATGAGGTTTGCCAGGGTCACGAACAAGAGAAGTGATAAGCGGTTTGATGTCACAAAGGGTTTTTGGAAAAGGGGTAGGGGAAAGGGTGAGGGCAAGCTTAGCAGCTGCATCAGCCCTGTCATTGCTAGGGATGCCAATATGTCTGGGTATCCAGAAGAAAAGAATATGTTTCCTATGGAGGGGGGCAAGAGGAGTTTAAGGAGGATGAGGTGAGATGTGGGGTTATCCCATTTAACATTGAGTAATGAAGTAAGGACAGCCTTGGAGTCAGAGAAGATGGCAAAGTGGCTGAGCGGAGAGTATTCAATAAAGTTGAGGGCGAGATACAGTTTTACTACTGATGGCAAAGTGGCTGAGCGAAGAGTATTCAATAAAGTTGAGGGCGAGATACAGTTTTACTACTTTTTTGACAGATCCCATGGTTTATAAACCTCAGAATCACAGGACAAAATATGATACGAATACATAAAGACTTTTAGGAATTTGAGGCTATGACATCACAACTAGTCTGATTTTAGTCATTTCTACACTAATAATACCAAACTTTAAACTTCTTAACGGAAGAAGATATTTAAATGCTTTCTTTACCATTTTGTTTCTTTTGAAGTCCTCTTCATATAAGATAGACTTGCTTGACCCTTGAACTAATTCTTTAAATATAATACTTACCAATTGGAAGTTGTTCTGGGGGCACTTGCTGCAGCAGCTCTGCGTAAGGCTGAGAGTTTTTGGTAGATTTAAGGGACTGCCATGCTTGCATGAATTCATAAGCCGTGACCTGCAAACGAACCATAACCGGTAAATATGTTTTAATGTACAGCTGAGGCATGCCTAGAATCAGCGTACACGATACGTGCGAGGCATTACCAAGATTAGTGAAGGATGAATTAAGCTGACGACTGGTAAGCTACTGACTTTGATAAGGTAATGATTGGTTACTTTGAATGGTACAGCACCTACTTACCTTGGTGCTCACGATAGGGGATCGGAGTTTTTGTAGTATCAATACAAATCGGGAGATGGGGCTTGCAATTTATTCCATGAGTGGGTAGCACCCCATCTCCGCCCACCTCTACCCAAGACTTGGGGTTTAAATGAAAACTGTAAATAGGTTAGTGAGAATATTGTAAACAATAAATTCTCCTTACAAAAATACTCATACATGGTCTCTGAATCTTAATATCTTCAACTTTCTAGTTACTTGTGTCGGAGCAGCCATTTCATTCTCACATGTCTCTCCCATTTTGTTCCATCCTGGTTTGATTTAATTTGCCCAAAACAGCACATTTACTTCACCTATTAGAAATTAATTTTAAAGGAATAAACCCTGCCCATTTTCCTTCTCCAATAAGTAATTGAATTGGAAATCCTTCAGAAATATCAACTATCAAATCTTAAAAAAAAAAAAAAAAAAAACCCAAGATGGAATATTATATATGCCACAAATCAATGTTTAGGTAGATTCCTCAGCCTTGTTTTAGATCCAGCAGTCTATATACTCAGTTTGAATTTTTTACATAGGACCTATTAAACTTCATATTCTGAAAGAAACTGCAATTATATAGAAGTTATAAGACTCCACATCCTTCTTTTTTACTGTTTGTTCCTTTTTCAGCACTTGATTGAGTTGCACTTTCAGACTGCTTTACCAATTTTTAATTTTTTATGTTTGAATTTTTAAATTTACTGAAGAATCGATTGTTGTCGTTAAAGAGTAAGAATGCAACGTCTTATAATTTGTTTTCACTCCCATGGGTGTTGTCCCGATGAAGAATCACCATGGACTTTGTACATAAAATGTGAATTTTGACAAAATTTCCCAACCTCCAAATAACTAGCCTATGTTATAAAAATAAACAAAATGAGTATTTAAACAAATTTTGCCCCAGAATGCCGACGATATTACAATCATTTAAGAGTCAAATAAAAGCTCAAGATTCAGTCAAAATTTAAAATTTTCCATTTTCTAAGAACTTGAGTGCTCAGGTCCTTTCTCCCACTGTATTGGCAAGGTAGGGATGTTCCTACTGAAGGTGGGTATGGGATAAGTTAGTTAAATACAAGATAGGCAGACTGTACTTCCAGTAATATTCTTCCAGAAATATTCACGCTATACAGATATATACAGCAAATATTGGTAAACAATTGCCCTAGCTCACCCAGTCGAAATCAGGTTACAAAAACTTAGTTCTGGTTTGCCAACAAAATTATTATCTTAAACTTTGGTACCTTGTAACCCAAACAAGTTAAGGAAGGCGGGGCTTGGTATTCTCTATGTATCATATGCTAACAAAAATCTGGGCCAAGTCAAAAGTATTCTCAGATAATGAGTAACACGGATAATATTATTGTTTGATATAATTTAGTCCCACAAGATTTATACCAAAGCGGTTTTTCTCAAGAACAAATGGGGTTTATACGTATTGTAATTTAATAATAACAAATTTCTCAACATTTTGGGAACAAATGCAATCAAAATGATGATAATTACCTCCGCCAACGAAGTTGGACGGAGGTTATGTTTTCGCCTGTAAATTTGTTTGTTTGTTTGTCTGTCATCAAGATATCTCAAGAACTGATGACTGGATTTGGATCAAATCTGGTGTGTGATTTTGTTTTACTTAAGGAAGAAGTAATAACAATTTGAGACATATTGGAACAGGGAAAGAGTGCAAATGGGGGTGGGGACATATTTACCCTGTTTGTCTGTCATCAAGCTCTCTCAAGAAATAATAATTGGATTTGGATTAAATTTGGTGTGTGGTTTTGTCACTGTTTCATGAAGAAGTGATTACAATTTGGGACAAATTGAAACAGGGAAAGGGCAGAAATTGAGGGGTAGGGATATTTCAGGATGAGATCTGTCAAGACTTAAGTTGTCAAGACTAAGTTGAAACTTTTTAATGGAATGTTGCTGAACAAGAAATTTGTGCTCTGAATGAAGATCCAAACAATCAATTTTCTGGACTCAAAGAGACTTACATCAAGTGTTCTCTGGAATCAATGAAAATTAAATAATTGGTTTCTCCCATAAATAATGGAATGTGAATCCTGGCTGAATAGAGCTCGAACAAAGATGCTTCACTTAAATAAAACTGAAAACAATGGTATGACCTTGGAAGGAATCCAGTTGGAAGATAACTTTCAAGTGTTCAGATTACAAATGTTCATCACAGATCAAAACTTGAGAGGATGAATCTTGGTGGGCTAGGATTTCTGAGGTATTGGGTATGGGGATCAAATGAACTCTCAAATTATTCTAGGCATGTTGGAAATGCAGCGGGGAGGAGGTATGCGCTCTACAGAGGGCTAATATTATAGTTCTGACTGTTTTCAGTCATAAAATACAAACTATTTCTAACACCTAAATACATTGACGCTAGTGCATCGTCAATGGAATCCCAGGGTATCAGGTACACAAGGGATGTATCACTTTGTGTATGAATATAAGTTTTAGGTGGGATCTGGTCTTATATTATGCAATCCAGGTTAGTTCCAGATCTTACTGTCAGGGTATGCTAATTACCATGTGGCAATACCGCAATGCATACTGTGGTGGTGAAATTAATCACTACACATGTAAGTCCGTTTGAAATTGCCAATATCTCAACAGTATCAAATGATTCTTGTTCTCTATGGGTATCAACAAAACAAGATTTAATAATCAATGTTGATTAGCATCGCCTTAGATTATAATAACGTACCCTCAGCAGGGTTGACTAAAGAGCTTCAATGTTATCATCACCCCGGGTCTCAAAGCCTATATGGAAGCATATGAATATTTACAACCATTTTTAATATTGCAGTGCCTGGAATGGTTTCATTACGCACTTGCATGACATGGGGATTTCCATTACATTGCAGGGGAATGCTAAGTATTTTCATTTAAAAAAGATGTTTGGTGTGAAGTCAATTAACAGGGGGGGAACGGGGAGGGGACGGGGAGGGGAGGGGGGGAGGGGGAGGGAGGGGTAATATCCAAAAGATGTATAAAGGCAGTTAGTAAATGTCAGTTTTGAGAAGGAGATATCCCTTAATAAATTTTCTGAACATGGGAATGCAAGAAGGAGGAATGCATTTCAAGAGGAAGGAATGGTTGAGGGGGAGGGGTGAACATAACTCAAGAGAGGGGAGGGGGAGGGGGAGGGAGGGGGAGGGGAGGGGAAGGGGTGGAGGGAGTGGTGTAACACTTTTTCCATTTGTATTTTCTATGATAAATTGGTTGTATCTTAGTGTATTTTATGGTTTTCCCACCCGATTTCGGTAAGAAATGTGATTTTGTGACTTTGTTTCTGCATTGCCATTTGCATTAAAATTCAGTTTACATGGTATTTCTATATACTTGTCGAGGAACCCATTGTTGTAGAGCAGTATCTTAGACATACACGTAGGCCTACTGTACATGCGAAGATAAAATAAAAAGGGACCAAATGGACATTTCAAAAATAATCCCCCCCCCCCCCCTTTTTATCTGGAAAACAAACTTGTGTAAGTCTTACAAAATATGAAAACATCATGTCTTAAAATTAGCTATTACATGTAGGCTGCTGATAAACTAGTTGAAATTAAAGATCCTGGGTTTAAATGACCTTCAAGCAGGAAATGTTGCCAATATTGGAACCTTACTTGCACTGTTGAAGTGTCTCTTTTCTGGTAATGACAGAGCCGTTACAAATAATCATTTATTTGCAAACCGTAACCCAGTAAGCCCAGTTTTTGAAATGTGCCAACAATTAGTTGAATTCATAGTTCTGGTCATGGTTCTACTCATACAGAGGGCCACCCACATTGCATGTCTGCGATTCATCATTTTAAAGTTTCACTAAACATTTTTCAAAGAGTTGCAAGCAATTAGCGATTAATCCTTAACAGCACTAGTTGCTACCTGTTCATGTGCCATTAGGAAATGGGTCTTTATCCACTCACCTTACTTAATCTTGGTACCACAACTGAGGCGGAAGACTTTGAATTCTTCACATCCTTTTCTTCTGTTTTCTTGGACTTTCCTCGTTGACCTTTATGCTTCTCGCTGGACTTGCCATCATTCTTGCTCCCGATGTGCTGCCTTCCAGGCTTGTTCTCTTTTGCACTTGTGAACTGTCGCTTATTTTCATTATCATTCTCCTATATAAAATGATCAAATTGATAAATAATTAGGATCCTTTTGGAATCTATTAAGAGTGACTGGTTGATGAGATTAATCTGCACATCAACAACAAGGTTTAGCGTCTGTAAACATCAAGGTTTAGCATCTGTAAACATCAAGGTTTAGCATCTGTAAACATCAAGGTTTAGCATCTGTAAACATCAAGGTTTAGCATCTGTAAACATCAAGGTTTAGTGTCTGTAAACATCAAGGTTTAGCATCTGTAAACATCAAGGTTTAGCTTCTGTAACATCAAGGTTTAACGTCCGTTTACATCAAGGTTAAGAGTCTGTAAACATCAAGGTTTAGCATCTGTAAACATCAAGGTTTAGCGTCTGTAAACATCAAGGTTTAGCATCTGTAAACATCAAGGTTTAGCATCTGTAAACATCAAGGTTTAGCATCTGTAAACATCAAGGTTTAGCGTCTGTAAACATCAAGGTTTAGCGTCTGTAAACATCAAGGTTTAGCATCTGTAAACATCAAGGTTTAGCGTCTGTAAACATCAAGGTTTAGCATCTGTAAACATCAAGGTTTAGCGTCTGTAAACATCAAGGTTTAGCATCTGTAAACATCAAGGTTTAGCATCTGTAAACATCAAGGTTTAGCATCTGTAAACATCAAGGTTTAGCATCTGTAAACATCAAGGTTTAGCATCTGTAAACATCAAGGTTTAGCATCTGTAAACATCAAGGTTTAGCATCTGTAAACATCAAGGTTTAGCTTCTGTAACATCAAGGTTTAACGTCTGTATACATCAAGGTTAAGAGTCTGTAAACATCAAGGTTTAGCATCTGTAAACATCAAGGTTTAGCATCTGTAAACATCAAGGTTTAGCGTCTGTAAACATCAAGGTTTAGCATCTGTAAACATCAAGGTTTAGCGTCTGTAAACATCAAGGTTTAGCGTCTGTAAACATCAAGGTTTAGCGTCTGTAAACATCAAGGTTTAGCGTCTGTAAACATCAAGGTTTAGCATCTGTAAACATCAAGGTTTAGCTTCTGTAACATCAAGGTTTAACGTCTGTATACATCAAGGTTAAGAGTCTGTAAACATCAAGGTTTAGCGTCTGTAAGGGAATGCATGGCATTGGGGATGCATGGCATTGGGGATGCATGGCACTGGGGATGCATGGCGCTGGGGATGCATGGCACTGGGAATGCATGGCACTGGGGATGCATGGCATTGGGGATGCATGGCACTGGGGATGCATGGCATTGGGGATGCATGGCATTGGAGATGCATGGCATTGGAGATGCATGGCATTGGGGATGGCATGGGGGGCATGGGGATGCATGGCACTGGGGATGCATGGCACTGGGGATGCATGGCACTGGGGATGCATGGCATTGGGGATGCATGGCATTGGGGATGCATGGCACTGGGGATGCATGGCACTGGGGATGCATGGCACTGGGGATGCATGGCATTGGGGATGCATGACATTGGGGATGCATGGCATTGGGTAGGGTCTGAATACAAGTCAAAAAGCAGGGATGGTTGGCATTTGAAATAATGGCATAGATGAAGGACAGAAGACTAAGGGCTGGATTGCATATATGATTCAATGAATCACAAATGGGAATGGATGATATCTAAGATCTTGCAATGGGTGGCATTCACAATGGGTGGCATTCACAATGGATGGCATTCACAATGGGTGGCATTCACAATGGGTGGCATTCACCATGGGTGGCATACACAATGGGTGGGTAGCATTCACAATGGGTGGCATTCACAACGGGTGGCATTCACAATGGGTGGCATTCACAATGGGTGGCATTCACAATGGGTGGTATCAATAACATGTCCTACCTTTTCTTCCTCACTGTCGCTGTCAGCTTCTTGTATATGGATGGTGTTCTTAGCAGGACTTGCCCCATTCTCTTTGACCCCATTCTCTTTCTTCTTGGCGGAAGCCGATTGGTTCTCCCTTAATTGCTGTAATAAACAAAATAGATCTATGAATACAGTGATGTCTATGGAATTTTCAAACCATCGAAAAATAAACAGTAATAAACAAAAACTGTTTGTCAACATTGGTCAGAAAATGAGCACATATCGCAATTGATTTTACCGGTCCTGATACACCCATCTGATGAATACTTAGCAGTTGTCAAAGTAGTATTGAGGTTAAGTCAGACTCTCTGGTACTCAAGGCGAATCATGTCAAATACAACTAGTCTTTGTAGCAGAGTACACTACATCAGACATTGAGTGACCGACCAGACACCAGTCTTACAACACTGTTTCAAAACTACCTTGAGAAACAACCAGCAACCCCCCAGGTTTCATGGACCAACTTTAGCCCACCAAGAGAGATAACTTGTTATCAAAAAATTGCTTTTATTGATTGAGGGAGTCTCACTAAAATTGAGTGATTAGCATTCGTGATGTCACTTACGTGTGTAGATCATTTCTATCTAATACACACGATTTCTGATACCCTTTTGCATAGTCATGCACAGTGCACTCATGACATAGTATACTGCCAATGCAAGATTGTGGGTATAATTATCCTGCTAGTGTGTGAGCAGTTTGTTTTTCCCACATTCCAACACACTTATTAAATATAAAGCTATAACATAAAATTTACAGGAAACTATATCACTTCCAACTTAACGACACCGATCATCATATCGGATACTTGGTCAGTTGGATGCTATTATTTATTAAATTCAAAGCAGTTGTACAAGAATCAGTTGTACAAGAATCAGTTGTACAAGAATCAGTTGTACAAGAATCAATTGTACAAGAAGCAGTTGTACAAGAAGCAGTTGTACAAGAAGCAGTTGTACAAGAAGCAGTTGTACAAGAAGCAGTTGTACAAGAATCAGTTGTACAAGAATCAATTGTACAAGAAGCAGTTGTACAAGAAGCACTTGTACAAGAATCAGTTGTACAAGAATCAATTGTACAAGAATCAGTTGTACAAGAATCAGTTGCACAAAAATCAGTTGCACAACAATCAGTTGTACAATAATCAATTGTACAAGAATAAACAGAGATATAGCACAGGGTCAAACAAATACTTCTGAGCATATACTGGCATTAAACGAGCTCACCTTCCTCCACGCATCTTTGACCAGGTCCAGCTCTTTCTTCACTGTTGCATTGTTAGGCTCCATTTTGAGGGACTCGTTCATATCCTTCACACTGCCACCAAAATTGCCCTGAGCCTTTATAAAAGAATGATTACAACTAATACGTCAATACCAATAACAAACATGACCTCTAAATGGCTCTAAAGGTGAAATCGGGATTGTCACCAGGACAACACAGGCGGGCAGGACTTTGTCCACTTGGTCATTGTAATCTGTATTTATTGTTGTCCAGAAAAATAAAAAAAAATCAGGTTGCTCAGATATTTTCTATACTCCTTTCTAATACAAACTGTTCTATTATTAACTCAGTTGTCTGGCAAGTAGATCTAAAAATGTATTGTTGCCTGCATATGAAGTTTGGTTGTCTCGGACAGCTGGACAAGCAATTTTCCGTATTCTGTGGGGATCAGAATCATGCTACTCTTCTTCAAAATATCTTGGCCAAAATTGTCAGTTGAATTATGTGATGCTGAGGAAAGCCATGTCATGTGGCGCTTATATAAATCGCTGTCTATGTACAATGCCCAACGACATTTGTGACGTGTGGTCTGGGGGCTAACTCAAAAGACCTGGGCCCCCCATAGTTCACTGGACAAAGGGATATATTAGAGTGAATTGATTTTCTACTTTTCAGTGAAAGGTCTCTGGAGGAGGGGGTGCCCTTGCTGGCTCCTTCATTCGTCAGAGAAAGTAATTACCTTTCGGGCCAGACCTCTCCTGTAATGCGCTTTCACATTCTTGGGATCCAGACGTAGGGCTGTTGTGCAATCTGCTTCAGCATCCTCATTCTAAAAAACATAGGAGATTTAAAAGCATAACTAAACATCACCAATGATAGCACTCCTTTCACCCTCTGTCCCATATGCCATCCCATCCTGTTGCACATGCCATCCCATCCTCTGTCCCACTCTACATTCCACCCTACGTGCTACAAGAAATCACATCAGAAATCCAGATGACATCAAAATTCGCACTTATTTACCATGGCAAAAATCTTTTGTTCCCAGTAACTGAACAATGCAAGTGGCTGGATGGATGGACAAATGGTAAGAATAAGGAACGAATGGTAAAGATGAAATAGTCCTTCTAAACAACAGGGGATAAATAAAAAATAAGCTTAGTGGTAAGATGTATGTTGATTTATCCTTCTTCATACAAGGTAAGCAAGTTTGATTACTATCCTAAGCTTTTCAACAATAGTTGAAGAATTAAAGTTCTATCCAGCTCAAAGTCACTTCAAAATCTGGTAAAAAAATAAAATAATCCAGAGGTTTTTTAGCACAATGAAAAAAAATTAATAAAAATGTGCAGGGATATCATAAATGATGTGAGTTAGTCATATCACTTCTGGTCTGCTTACACAAATATTTCCTTTAACCTATTTTGATATCGAACTCACTATTTTGTTTCTTTTATTGTTCCTATGAGTTAAACTGCTCGTTTATTAAACAGATCCTTGACATTCCGAAGTGGCAGTAGGTAATAGGTGGGGGGAGGGGGGAGGGGGAAGGGGGATTTCCGCTCTGGCAAGAAACTTTCAAAATAAAACAAATTAGGATACTGGTTCAAAAAAATCAATAATAATTCAGGATCATGATTAAGAAAAATTTGACAATTCAGGATCATGACCATAATCCAGAAATTTAAGAACCTATATTCCGAAATTTAAAATGATGAATTGGAAAATTGGCCCATTTAAATGTCTAGCTGCGCAACTGATCAGTAGTGTCTGGGCTTACCTGCTGTAATTTGAGGTAACAAAGCGAGCGATTGGTGTAGGCTACAGCCTGTGATGAATCTACCTCAATACTCTTGGTGTAGTAATTCACTGCTTCAGCGAACTTAGCCTGCATAAGAAACATGATAAAAGTGGTTCATCTGTGGTGTTGGTAGAAGTGTAACACATATATACAGGTTACTTACATATTCAGCTAACCTAAGATTCGTCTTACGCTCGGAAGTGATAGGACAACTGGTCTGGCTGCGAGCGTATATTAAAATTCAATTCATAAAGTTATAAGATAAGATATAAACATCCACACGTAAATATTCTATATCCTTTGTACAGGAAAATAGAGGGGGTAGTTAAACTATGAATACCGCAGAACAATGCACAATGCTTTTACGTCGTTCCATAAGGATTGTGTACGTTTAATATAGTGTTTGAGCATCGAACCGGGCACCAGGCCCTGTCTTCTAATGTGTCAGAAAATGTAGAGAACGACGAAAGGAATATCAGTTCCGGTAAAAACTCTAAAGTTTGATTCTTGGCCAAGAAAGCTGGGTAGGGCATTAGCCATACTCCCCTAAATTTAAAGCGAATGTGGCCTTCTTTGAGCTAAAGCGCGTGAATGGCACCTCTGCATCGGGCAGAGGCCGCGGAGAGTAGAAAAACCATTTTGATCATCAGTTCCTTGAGTGGACACTCCGACAACGGCTTAAACGGAGCCCGTGCTAGTGTCTCAAGAAACACTTGCATGTCCCACGGGGGAACAAGGTTCCGAACTGAAGGTCTTTGTAAGAACATTCCTTTAAGTAATCTTTCCTGAGGCAGGGCATCGATGATGGTTGTCCCATCTGGAAAGCCCCAGTGGATAGCTGCTATGGCTGTCTGCAACCCCTTGACTGTATTGATAGATTTATTTAGATTAAACTGACCCAAGAAGAAATCCGCAACGTCACCAAGAGGCACCTTATGCGGAGAAACCAATCTATTCTTTCACCAGTCTCGGAACATTCCAAATCTGGAAGAACACATCCCAAAAGTGGAAGGTCTCCGTCTTTGGGCTGCCACTTTGGCAGCTGCCTCCAAAAGTCCTTGTGACACCAAGGATTCACGGATAGAGGCCACACAGTCAAATGGAGTGCTTTTGGATTGTGGTGTTGTTTGCCGGAGCCCAGGATTGAGACTAAGTCGTCCCTGACCAGAAGTTCGTATAGGAAACCTTCGACAAGATTTAGCAGCTGAGGGGACCACAGTTGGGAGCTACCAGAAGCAATGTGACACTGATCGTACATCACCTTTCCAAGAACTCTCGGCACCAGCGCGAATGTTGGGAAGACATAGCCCACGAAGTGGGTCCACCTGATCATGAACGACCAGGTAGCTTGTGGTTGTCCATGGACGCAAACAGATCTATGTCCGGGAAACCGCAAGTCAACCAGATCGCTATGGCCACCTGCAGAAGGCAGGCCCATTCTGTGGGGGCTCCTTGGGGGCGAGATAACAGATCTGCGATCATGTTCTCCTTGCCTGGCAGGTGAACTGCTTGAAGGTTAGCCTTGTTGGTCATGCACCAAAAAGGCAGGGACTTGGCCAGAATGCAGTCTCCTGCCTCCCTGCCTGTTGATATACTACTGTGGTGTTGTCGGTGCATAAGAGAACGGTCTTGTTCCATACCTGTGGTAGGAAATGAATAAGAGGCCAGAACACTGCATCTAGTTCCAAACTATTGATGTGCTGTCCGCACCATGTGCCCGTAGAGAAACCTGCAACTTGGGGACCACGCTAAATGCGCTCCCCACTCTGTCAAAAAACGTCTGTCACCAGCAACAGAGACAGCTTAGCGGGTGGGAAAACAGCGCCCTGTGACAGGTGAGAGTGGACACACCACCACAAGATGTGGGGAACCACTGCCTGTGTACAGGGGACTGGAAAACTGAGGTCCCCCTGGATGGGACGAAATGATCCAGTAGGTGAAAGTGTAGGTCTCACATGTAAAATCTGTACATTGGGATTACAATTACTAGACTGGCTAGGTATCCTAAGAATACCAGCCATGCTCTCACCGGCGCGCCGGTTGTGAGAGGAGAACAACGGCTCCCGCCTTCATGGCTAGGATTTGTTCCTCTGTTGGTATTATACGACCCTGTGTGAAATCCAAGATAGCTCCCAGAAAAGTGCGAGTCTGAGAAGGAACTAGACTGGACTTGGCGAGGTTGATAACCCACCCCAAGTCCCGAGCCACTCTTACAACTACGTTGGGGGGTTTCGCAACGGTAGCTGCGTCTTCTGCGACGATAAGCCAGTCGTCTCGATACATAAAGATTCTAATACCTTACTTTCGTAGAAAGGCTGCTAGAACCCTCGTAATCTGGGTGAAGACTGTGGGGGGCAGTCAACAGCCCAAAGAGTAATGCCCTTAACGTGTACGTGACATCCTTGAATTGAATGACAGAAAACGCCTGTGTTCCTCTTGCATCGACACATGCAGATACGCGTTAGTGAGGTCAAGGAAGGTGGCCCACAGGCCCCTTGTCAACTGAGGGAGGATGGAGTGAAGTGTCTCCATCTTGAAGTTCAATGCACAAATGAATACGTTGAGAGGTTTTAGATTGATGATTGGGCACCACTTGTTCCCCTTCTTGGGGGCCCAGGAAAATGTGGACATCATAAGGTTCCTGGGCAGATTTGAAATGCGGATGACGGCATTCTTTGCGAACAGCTCTCCGATCTCTGTCCTTAACATCTCGAGGTGGTTGCCCAAGCGAGGCGTGAGGGTGGGGCAAAAGACAACCCTACAAGCAGGGCTGTGAACTTCAGACAGTAGTTTTGCCGAATGGTTCTCGGCAGCCACTTCTCCGTGGTGACTTTCTCCCATGCCTTGTTGACGGCCCCCAGCAGGCGCGTCGGGGTTTGGGTCAAAAATACTGCCCTTGCTCTTTCCCCACTCTGCGAGCAGAGGGGAAGGAGCGTCGACCACGTTCAGTCTGCCGGTATACGAAGTGGACTCTGGCGAGAGGAAGAAGCTGTGTCGGGTCTCGTTGTCACTGTACGGCAACGATGTGGGGCCCACCACTGAGTAGTCGCACCGCGGCCCCTTGTAAAAACTGGGGGTTGGCGAGGTGCGGGTGGAGATTACAAGGGCTACGCCCTCGCCAACAGCTTCCTAAGATTGTCCTGTCAGCTGGCCTGGCATGACAGGACGTCTCAAAAGTGACCTGCGAAAGGTATGGCTCTTCAGTTGACAGCAGCCAAGGGTCCGCCTGTGTGGCTTCAGAGAGTCCAAGGAGAGGGAGCACATTCTTGCATCTCTCCATGACCACCCTTGTAGAGATTCGGGCGAGTTGGTCGACTGTCGCATCGAGCAAGTCCAAAAGTCCAGCTAACAATGGTGCTGTCGTCGGGATGATGTCAGCCGGCAAAAGTCTGCGTAGGACCGAGTCCAGCCCCTCAGTCACGCAAATGGTGAGGGCTTGGTACCTAAAACCCCACCGTATGGCCCGGTCAGCAGCTGTGAGGGAGTCTTCCCTCCGCTGGACCGCAGGGTCAAGAAACTTCTTGGTCCTGGTCGAAGAGCCTGACACCGCAGGGGTGCTTCTTGCGGGCTGGCGGATAAGTTGCCATACTGCTTCCGGGATAGAAGGTGCGCCTATAAGTTCCTGGTAGGCAGCTTGCTGAAAGCGATCAGTCCTTGGCGGGGTCCCTGTCCAATGCTGTACCATGGTCACCAGGGAAGCATCAATGGGGAATTGCTTAACCGTTGGCTTAGTTTCCCTATGAACTGTAGTGAGCAGTCTGCGCTGAGACTGTGCGCCAGTCTCTGTGAGAGGTGCATCCACTATATCTAGCTTTATTTCCCATGCTAAGAAATCCAGTAGCTGGGGGACCCGCTCCCCTTAAGCACGGGGTTTACTGGAGGGGGCGGTGGGAAGAGGACTTCATCCGGTAACCGATAGGTTATGGGGATCCTATCCAGTGCGGCCTGCATCAGCCGTGTGGCACTGGGCACAACTTGGATTGGAGCGGCGGGAGGAATCCCTGTTCCGGGGGGTGGTCCAGTGCCCTGCCCTGGGAGTCGGGAGACTCCACAGGAGGGTCCAGAACATCCAACAGGTCAACCTCTTCCCAAAGGGATAGATATCGAGAACATCCTCCGCCGGGACCTCAGGGTCTAGGTAATGCCACGCCACGGCAGCAGCAGCTACTGGGCGAGAGGCTGTAGCTTCTGCTTCATCACCTGGGACACCAGAGTCTCTAGGGTCTCTTTGAGTGTGTCCATGAAGGAGGAATCTTCCAGGATATTACCCCTGTGTCTCTACCTTCGCCTCTGCCTGGGCTTAGGGGAGGTTGAGGAAGAGGAAGTAGAGAGTGAGGAGAACTAGTACAGTCGACTCCGTCCTCTCTTGTGTTTACTATCCTGCTGCTCCCTGTCCCTTGTCCAGGGTCTGCCTCGCTCAGGAGACAGTACCAGGAAAACGGAAGCCTGGTAAGTGCTGGGTCCTGCCACAGCATCCGGCACAAAATGCCTACTCATCTGGGGGGGTAGTTCGTCATCAGGCTGAGCGTAGGTGGTGGCCTTGCCTCCTGGGCGGAAGGAGGCTGCTGCCTGGACTTGCTTGGGGAGAGGGGGAGAAGACGAAGAGTCTGTCTGACTGCCGCTTCTCCACTCACTAGGCCGCTCTTAGAAAGTGCCGATCGCGGTTGAGTCTATGCTTCGACCACGCAGTTTGATCCCAGTCATTGCAGAAAGTACAAAGGTTGGACTTGCAGCATAATCTGCATGCGTAAGATGTGAGATGGATGTCTCCGGAGCACAACTTAAAGAAGCGTTTACACGCCGCATTTACATGCCGCCTTTACACGCGACGTATCACGGGACATCGTGGGTGTGTAATGCACCGTCGCTGGGGGTCTCTCCTCCATGTCCATAATACTGGTGAGAGTTTAGTGGAACCGTTACGTTCAACGAGCAAAATCTTACTTGGACAGTTCACACAGCCGTGGAACTGCGTAGCTGATGGCTACGGTAGCAAGAAGAAATAGCTCTCGTGATGCTATACTTCCTGCAAAGATTGTTTTCTTTCACCTGACCACTTAGGAGCTGTACGAACCCGTTCACCAGGGCTGTATGGACCCGTAAAGCCTGGGTATGGACACGTAGGGCCGTCTCACAGACCCGTCACGGAAACTGTGAAACCGAGCTGTGGAGCCGTATGGACCCGTGGAAAAAATCCTAGGGTTCTAATGCGAGCGTAAAATTATTTGCAGCTCACTTTATGATGCCGAAGCCGCCTCAGGTGGCCCTACCGCTTCCTATCACGGAACCTCAAAAGGAATTACCTACCACTACCTGCGCCTCACCGACTCAGTATTGTAGAGTAGTGGGAACTGGTAATTGTGGCTTCTTCTAAGCCAAGTTTCAAGCCATCACTTAGCTTATCAATACAGCCTCAGAAATAATTAACGTCCGACAGACCTCTGCCCTGGTCTGGCCAACTCAGTAGCGCCGACTAGTGGACACCCGAGGGGTAGGTCAGTATAAGTTAACAAAGTAGTCTACTGCCTCAAACCTCCACGGCTTAGTAGCATCAAGCCGTGGGTCGAGTCTAAGATAGAAAACTCTAAGAGACCATAATGATTAATATGTTTCACCTCTTGGCATTTGATTTTATAGTAAATATATAATATCTAAAATATATACCTACACCACCTCTCCCCTAAGGGGGATATACTTACAACCCTTACGCGGACGAGACGGAACTGCGAAAGACGTCCAACATAGTGAGGCAAGCCACAGCAATTAGTACATCAGAAGAAAAAAGATCAGATAAACTTCTATCTATAAAAAAAAAAAAAATTCCCGAGAAAATGCACAAAATGAAAATTCTTTCAGAGCGTAGGGGTAGCATGGGAATACACCAACCACTAGAACTTGTGTCTGTGGAGATATAAAGAAAAGGTGAATTCTTTGAAAAGAGGAAGCCAGAGGACCCCCTCAGGGTCTCTCCAGCATCCCATAAATCAAGTTCATAAATTAAAAACTTTGTCTCAATTATATGAAAGAAATATGAATTCATGAAAGTATGGAAACGTAAGAGAACATGTAGGCTCTCTTGTAATAACTGTAGCTTCTTGGAGCTAAATGAAGCCAACTCCTCAATCACTCTGTTGTGACTTCGACCTCCTGCGCATGCACCAACATCCAAACGAGAAGTTGGTCTAATGCATAGGAGAACCTGTACTGAAGACATCCTAACATGTTAATACAAAGCATAATATAACACTAGCCTCTCCTCGTGGTAGGGGGGGAACCTAGGGTGAAAAATACTCAAACCCAAGGGAAAGGGGCCCTCTAAACAGGCACACCAGGTGCTCTAGGGACTAAAACACCCTCCGCAAGAGTGAGACTTTCTCATTTTAGCCATCCGTTTTGTATGGATGGAAGTAAAAACACAATCACTTATATGCAAGCTTAATGGGAAAAGTCCTGTGAGTCGGACCGAAGAATTTCGGTCCATGGCCACCTTGTCTTACCTCAAATGACTTAAAAAGAGTAGACAAGTGTGCCAAAACTGCCTTGTAGAAGCTGCAAGGAAGAAAATTGTTAGAAAAAGGTGAAAATATTGAAAGAATTTTTTTTCTCTCGCCAGTTCGAGCGATGTTGTGAAAACAATGCCCTTAAAAGAAGTGAGAGCCCGGTTATTAGATGTATCATGGAGGTCAGGGATGGATTAGTAACTACATTTTTAAGGTCGATTACAAGTGTGTTAGAATCAGGTCATGGAGTAGATTGTATATTTATAGCATGGAAGGTAAGGCATTACTTGGAAGTAAATATGAAAATTCACGGGAATATTCCTTAAATGTAATAATCAAACTGCTTTTAAATACCTTCTTCACTAGGTCATTGCCTGTATTCTTGAAATTCTGAAACAGCTCCTCCTTGGTTAAGGGCTGCCCCGCTGGTGCCCCCTGAGTTGCTTTACTCGACCTTCCTGATGGTGACGTCGGTGGGATGGGTGACGTCGGTGGGATGGATGACATGTCATTGCTGGCATTCCCTTGAGTTGCCTTGCTTCCTTTGAATGGATGCTTCTCTGAGGATGGGCTTGAAGACGTAGATGGGTGACTCGTGGAGGTGCCTTTCTCCTTCAGAGGTTGCTGCCCGGGAGGAGCAGGTGAGGTACCATTTGGGGTGGGATCTTGGTGCGCCACATTTTCTGCCCTACTCTCCTTTCCTGACAACAATGCCTCACTTGTGGGCTTGCCTTGAGCAGGTACGGGCGATGGTGCCATGGGCTCCTTGAAACCTTCTTTTGAAGCAGGGGAGGCAGATGGTGCAGCAGTTGGACTTACTCCGGCAGGGGAGTCGGCAGTGGCAGATGGTATACTTTCAATGGATGATGGTTGTTGTACAATGCTTCTTTGAGGTAACTTTTCTCTCCATTTAAGACCATGTTGATTTTTCAGAGCAGACATTGTCCTGCAAATAATTCAGCATAAATGAATATCATCATTGTCAATAATATTAAATGGATTGTTAAATTACCCATTGAGCTAAAGTTATTAAAATCCATCCAAGCAATTAGGCCCAGGTGCTTATCCCCAGTTTCCTTGACATAAGCAGATGACTCCCTCTGGACAGGACACCAGTCCATCACAGATTAACTCCCCAGCAGTGCTGGTACTCATTTTACAGCTGAGTGGACTGAAGCAAGTAGAGTAGAGTGTCTTGCTCAAGGACACAATGCGGAGCTTGCAGCCGGAATCAAACTTGGTACTTTTAGACGCCTTAAGCACTCAGTCACTGCATCTCTAATGGGTTTCTACCCAATGAAAATAGTGAGATTTCAGGAGAGTTTTTGCGATTGTCATGGTTTGAAAAAGTGATGAACAAATAATTTAGTCTTAGGACAATATAGGTATGTTATTTGTTAAGGTTTAACAGCACTGCGACAACAGTCAAATGTGCCAAGAGGGTAGGTATCATGGTGCTAGAATAAAGTAGGAGTAAAGAAAAGGTTTTTAGGTGAGGAATAGGGAGGGTTGAGAGAAGAAGAAAGGAATGGTAACAAGAGGAGGATGAGAGAGAAAAGGACAAAACAATAAAACAAATTTATCATTCAAATGATATCACATGTGTATAATGAAACTGACCTGCTTTGACCTGTTAAAGCAACTGCATTGTAAGCATCCATAGCTAAAACTTGCTGGAAATCTGCAAAAGCATGGGTATACCTATAGTAAGAACAAAAGCATGGGTATACCTATAGTAAGAACAAAATCATGGGTATACCTATAGTAAGAACAAAAGCATGGGTATACCTATAGTAAGGACAAAAGCATGGGTGTACCTATAGTAAGAACAAAAGCATGGGTATACCTATGGTAAGAACAAAAGCATGGGTATACCTATGGTAAGAACAAAAGCATGGGTATACCTATGTTAAGAACAAAAGCATGGGTATACCTATGGTAAGAACAAAAGCATGGGTATACCTATGGTAAGAACAAAAGCATGGGTATTCCTATGGTAAGAACAAAAGCATGGGTATACCTATGGTAAGAAAAAAAGCATGGGTATACCTATGGTAAGAACAAAAGCATGGGTATACCTATGGTAAGAACAAAAGCATGGGTATACCTATGGTAAGAACAAAGCATGGGTATACCTATAGTAAGAACAAAAGCATGGGTATACCTATGGTAAGAAAAAGCATGGGTATGCCTATGGTAAGAACAAAGCATGGGTATACCTATGGTAAGAACAAAGCATGGGTATACCTATGGTAAGAACAAAGCATGGGTATGCCTATGGTAAGAACAAAAGCATGGGTATGCCTATGGTAAGAACAAAAGCATGGGTATGCCTATGGTAAGAACAAAAACATGGGTATTCCTATGGTGGAACAAAGCATGGGTATGCCTATGGTAAGAAAAAAGCATGGGTATACCTATGGTAAGAACAAAGCATGGGTATACCTATGGTAAGAACAAAGCATGGGTATGCCTATGGTGGAACAAAGCATGGGTATGCCTATAGTAAGAACAAAGCATGGGTATGCCTATGGTAAGAAAAAAAAAAGCATGGGTATGCCTATGGTAAGAACAAAGCATGGGTATACCTATGGTAAGAACAAAAGCATGGGTATACCTATGGTGGAGAACAAAAGCATGGGTATACCTATGGTAAGAACAAAAGCATGGGTATACCTATGGTAAGAACAAAAGCATGGGTATACCTATGGTAAGAACAAAAGCATGGGTATACCTATGGTAAGAACAAAAGCATGGGTATACCTATGGTAAGAACAAAAGCATGGGTATACCTATAGTAAGGACAAAAGCATGGGTATACCTATGGTAAGAACAAAAGCATGGGTATACCTATGGTAAGAACAAAAGCATGGGTATACCTATATTAAGAACAAATGCACTTACATGGGGGACATTTTTAGAGCAAATATTTACCACATATACTCTCGTTTACTCAAGAAATCTCAAAATATAAAAAAGTCCCGCGAATTCCCGATTTTTCCGCGGTTATAAACCATAGATCTTTTCCAGCTCTGTGATTCTCTATCTTGTACTTTAAGATAAGGGAGCAGTAACCGTCAGTCAAGGGGTTTATACCACGTGCAAACTCACCCGCACCTGAGGGGGGTGTTTACAAGGGGTTTATACCACGCGCAAACTCACCCGCATCCTGAGGGGGGTGTTTACAAGGGGTTTATACCATGTGCACACTCACCCGCATCCAGAAGCGGTGGTGTTTACGAGGGGTAAACTTAACTTCTATTCATTTGCAAAACACCATCAGAGTTATGGGTCTTATATCGACCCTGTTTTAACAAGAGTGGCAAATGTAGGGCTGACCGAAAAAGCATTTTTTTTCCCTTTTTGACATAGTTACCAATTTCTTTCAACGAATATTACTCTCATTTATGTTTATTTCCCTGGTTTTCTATAACTAATAAACTACTTAAACTGTAAATAATCCATAAACAACCAAACCATATCAAACAAATACTTGTTAATCTTAAAAACTTGTAATTAAACTTTGTAAAGTGCACATTCGCCCCCATGTCAAAACAGGGACGACCCTTGTGACCTTACAAATCACCCACATGTAAACCCTACCCTACCCTTAGATCTGTCAAGTCAACTGTATAACACACCATATAACTGTTACAAATCACCCACATGTAAACCCTACCCTACCCTAAGATCTGTCAAGTCAACTGTATAACACCATATAAGTGTTACAAATCACCCACATGTAAACCCTACCCCACCCTAAGATCTGTCAAGTCAACTGTATAATACCATATAACTGTTACAAAGTACCCACATGTAAACCCTACCCTACCCTAAGATCTGTCAAGTCAACTGTATAACACCATATAACTGTTACAAATCACCCACATGTAAACCCTACCCTACCCTAAGATCTGTCAAGTCAACTGTATAACACCATATAACTGTTACAAATCACCCACATGTAAACCCTACGCTACCCTAAGATCTGTCAAGTCAACTGTATAACACCATATAAGTGTTACAAATTACCCACATGTAAATCCTACCCTTAGATTGGTCAAGTCAACTGTATAACACCATATAACTGTTACAAATCACCCACATGTAAATCCTACCCTACCCTAAGATCTGTCAAGTCAACTGTATAACACCATATAATTGTATAACACCATATAACTGTTACAAATCACCCACATGTAAACCCTACCCTACCCTAAGATCTGTCAAGTCAACTGTATAACACCATATAACTGTTACAAATCACCCACATGTAAATCCTACCCTACCCTAAGATCTGTCAAGTCAACTGTATAACACCATATAAGTGTTACAAATTACCCACATGTAAATCCTACCCTTAGATTGGTCAAGTCAACTGTATAACACCATATAACTGTTACAAATCACCCACATGTAAATCCTACCCTACCCTAAGATCTGTCAAGTCAACTGTATAACACCATATAATTGTATAACACCATATAACTGTTACAAATCACCCACATGTAAACCCTACCCTACCCTAAGATCTGTCAAGTCAACTGTATTACACCATATAACTGTTAAGATAAGGAAATTTGTAGGTTTACAAGCTTGTTGTGATGTAACAAAATTTCAATAAATTTTGCTCAATTTTGCAAGAAATTTTAAAATGCTGAAAAATGGTCGATTTCAAAATAATTTTGATAAAATGTTTTGCTATTTTAATGGGTTTTAACCTGTTTTTAATAGGTTTCAATCTACTTTTAATAGACTTCAACCTATTCTAATGAACTTCAACCTGTTTTTAATGGGTTTCAACCTGTTTGTAATGGGCTACAACCTGTTTTTAATGGGTTTCAACCTGTTTTCAATTGGTTTCAACCTGTTTTTAACGGGTTTCAACCTGTTTGTAATGGGTTTCAACTTGTTTTCAATGGGTTTTAACCTGTTTTCAATGGGCTTAAACCTGTTTGTAATGAGCTTCAACCTGGTTGTAATGGGTTTCAACCTGTTTGTAATGGGTTTCAACCTGTTTTTAATGGTTTTCAACCTGTTTGTAATGGGCTTCAACCTATTTTAGTGGGTTTCAACCTATCTTTAATGGGTTTAAACCAATTTCTAATAAGCTTCAACCTATTTTTAATAGATTAACCAATTTTTAATAGGCTTCAACCTATTTTTATTGGGTTTCACCCTAAATTGAATGGGTTTCAACCTTTTTGTAATGAGATTCAACCAATTTTAGTGGGTTTCAACCTATTTTTAATGGGTTTGAACCAATTTTTATTAGGCTTCAACCTATTTTTAATGCGTTTCAACCTATTTTTAATGGGCTTTAACCTATTTTAGTGGGTTTCACCCTAATTTGAATGGGCTTTAATCTATTTTAGTGGGTTTCAACCTATTTTTAATGGGTTTAAACCAATTTTTAATAGGCTTCACCCTATTCTTAATGGGTGTCACCCTAATTTGAATGGGTTTCAACCTATTTTAGTGGGTTTCAACCTATTTTCAATAGGCTTAAACCAATTCTTAATGGGCTTTAAGCTATTTTGAATGAAATGGGTTTAAACCAATTTTGAATGGGTTCCACCCTAATTTAAATGGGTTTCAACCAATTTGTAATGGGATTCAACCTATTTTTTATAGACTTCAACCTATTTTCTTCCAATTCAGCTTCTTTCTACCTGTACATAGATCTTGAAGGAGTAGAACAAATTTTTCCAGGGATTAGCTTTTGCATATTCAAACTTCTTGTGCATATTCAAACATCTTATGCATATTCAAACATCCTATGCATATTCAAACATCTTATGCATATTCAAACATCTTATGCATATTCAAACATCTTATGGATATTCAAACATCTTATGCAATTTCAAACGTCTCATGCATATTCAAACATTTCACCTTTCAAGGGTCTCATATGCCTGAGCCCTTCGTACATAGACTTTGACATTCCAGGGAGACAGGTCTAAAGACTGATCACAGTCCTTGATGCACGCATGACATTCACCTAGTTTTAACAGACAGGCTGACCGATTGCTGAAGAGCGATGCAAGTGCTGTGCTGTAGGCAGACTTATCTGAAACAAAAAGATTTATATAAGTTTATATAATTACAAAACATCTTCAATGCAGTCTTTAATGTAAACTTTATACATATCTTGAGTGTTAACATAATATCTTTCATTCAACATATCTTCATGTACAATCCATGAGAATTATGATGCACACCTTTCGTCAATTGGACAGGTTTTTGCCTCTCTTTGTTTTTTTGTCATCAACATATCTCACGAACTGATGATTGGATTATAATTAAATTTGCTGTGTGGTTTTGTTACAGCTTATAAAAGAAGTGATTGAAATTTTAGACATATTGAAACAGGGGAGGGGCCGAAATGATCTCTGGTATTAAAGAAAATCAAAACAATTGGTTTCTGTCATGAATGGAAAATGATGGAATGTGAATCTTACCTGAAAAGAACTCAAACAATTGATGCATAGCCTGAATAGAACTGAAAACAATGATGTATATGGCCTTAGAAGAAATCATGTCAGAAGATACTAAAATCTTAAAGTGTTCAGAATGCAAATGATCACTACAGATGAAAAGTGTTGGCCTAGGATTTCTGAGGTAGATTATATTGGGGATGGGAAGGGAACTGGGGCGGCGGTATGCATCTACAAAATGCTGAAATTCTATTCATATCTGTTAAATGAAACATACGATTCCTGCATCGTTTAACATGTAAAATGATGATAACATCAGCTTTCTGGGAGAAGCAGTATTCACCCAAAATAATCACAAAATTTAATTTACTAAAACTTACACTTTTTATTAACCGCTGAACTAATCCTTTGAAGGTTTTTTTGATAAGCTATTAAATTGCAAATGACCATAAAAGTTGATTGACTACAGTATGCAAAAATCATCCACCCTTTTAGTGATATTAAAGTCATTCATAATTTTCTTAGTTTCTCACCTTTGCCAAGGACATCAATAGCCTTAGAGAACTTGTCTCTTGCCAGACCATACTGACCGGCCTGGTAAAACTTGACCGCCTCGTCCTTCACTTTCACCACATTCGGCGGCAACGGTTTATCAGGAGGCGGCTGGACTTTTGGAGCTTCTTTTGGTTCTACAGGAGCAGATGTAGAACCTTCAGAGGGTAATGGGGTGCTTGCAGCTCTCGTCTGGACACACCCATCTAGTTCAGTTAGGGGTGATAAAACCTTGTCCTCTTTCGATACTACAGATAAAATAATAATAAAATATTGATTTACTTATTCTTGTTTTTTTGCTTGGGCTATTGTATCACAAACTGAAAACTCTTATGGTAACTATTCTCCACCACTTATCCATCAAGTCACAGCAGTCGTTAAACCAATCAGGTACTGTTACCCTGCTCCGATCCCTTATGCTAAGCGACAGGACAACAGGTCTTATTTTCAAAAGTCTTTGACAAGGGGTTTGAAGCTATGAACTTTTGGCTGGAAAGCTGGTGCTTTACCAATTAAGCTAACCAGTCTATGCCAAACTTGAATAAAGATTTCTCAGGAAAACATATCCTTTTAAACTGTTCGCCCTCTCCATTACCAGCAAGATGCTGAAAACAATCCAATCTATAAGTCGTGATCAGTTTTTGCGAGAGAAAGACTGATGACATCTGTCGACATGTCAAAAGCAAAGGTAACATGGTGAGAAAAAGATAAATTTCAAAGTCTTATTAAAGATGGACAGGACGGTTTAATCGCATTACCATTTAAGGAGCTGGTGGCCCAGAAGTGAGGGCGCATTCAAGTGGAGTCTCATATCTTATACCTTTCTTGCACACAGCAGTACAGAATATCATAAGCGCTACTAAACCCTAACCAGAGTACTCAAAATTTGTACAAGTTTTCCCATTCACTTTTTGGAATTTGTTTGCTTGTGCGCAGTGGACGAACATTTCTGTAAAAAGCAGAAGGTATGGTTAAAATCAATATAAAATGGCTCTACCTAACACCCTCACTTTTCAGCTGACAACTACTTTAATGTAATGAGTAAAGCAGAGGTTTGATGGGATCCTTTAATGTAACGAATAAAGCAGAGGAGGTTTGATGGGGTCCTTTAATATGATGAGTAAAGCAGAGGTTTGATGGGGTCCTTTAATGATGAGTAAAGCAGAGGTTTGATGGGGTCCTTTAATGTGACGAGCAAAGCAGAGGAGGTTTGATGGGGTCCTTTAATGTGACGAGTAAAGCAGGGGAGGTTTGATGGGGTCCTTTAATGTGATGAGTAAAGCAGAGGTTTGATGGGGTCCGTTAATGTAACGAATAAAGCGGAGGTTTGGTGGGGTCCTTTAATGTGACGAGTAAAGCAGAGGAGGTTTGGTGGGGTCCTTTAATGTGACGAGTAAAGCAGAGGAGGTTTGGTGGCGTCCTTTAATGTGACGAGTAGAGCAGAGGAGGTTTGATGGGGTACTTTAATATAATGAAGAAAGGGTTCAGTTATTTCTACACAAATGATACCAAACTTTTCGATTATCTCCTTCACGGAATAAAATTTTTGAATGCTTTGTTCACTATTTTGTTTCTTTAAAGTCCTCTTTCATATAAGATAGACTTGCTTGACCTCTGAACTAACCGTTAAATATAATTTTTATGATGACTATTATTACCATCAAGTAAGAATGCTGAAAAATATATTGAATTAAAGTACCTTCTCCTGCACTGTTCCGTTCCACATTTTGCTCCTTCACCAACTTTTTCTCCACCGATGAGGACTGAGGCTTGGGGCTTGCACCCTCTTCTCCAGATAAGCTGCCATTCACTGTTGGGGATTTTCGATCCTCCTTCGTGAAAAAATAGAAAATGCCAAGAAAATAATAACTTGCAAGAGAAATGGAAGAAGCTACTTTACAAAGCCTCAATCTCCAGTCAGGAGAGGAGAACGGTAAGATAAGAAATAGATCTACCGCTCATTTCACGGTATATGGACAGGTAGCGAGTTTACACTCAGCAGAAAGAGCTTTTAAACATAAACTAAAAAGTCTTTGACTTATGTCCAAAATATTCTTAATGTGTGCAAAAGTTGTAATGTATGGAAGAGAAGACAGCCCCAAATCTTCTATGTAATTCTTTAAATTTCTGTCCTAAGATTCAACCACTGATGATCAGACTGTTTCTTCACCCTAAATTTTAATGAAAGGTATGATGGAAATATACAAACTCTTGGTCACCATATTCAACTGCTCCAATCAATAAAATTGGTGGAAAATTTAAGAATAAGTAAAGATAAAGAAATTCATAGCTGTCCATGTTGTGATGTCACAAACGTTTGCCTAATTTATTATAATAAGGCCTGAAAATTGAAAATGGTGAAATGGTACAAAAATTGTCCCCAATTTTGACGAAACTTTTCCTGCTGTTTTCATAATTTATAGCATATTTTCTTCCAATAGAAAAAATAGTTCAGAGGTCAAGCAGAGGTTAAGCAAGTTCATCTCATATGAAAGAAGACTTCAAAAGAAACAAAATGGTGAAGAAAGCATTCTAAAATCTTATTCTGTAATGGAGATATTTAAGTTTAAATTTTGGTATCATTTGTGTAGAAATGACTGAAATCAAGACTAGTTGTGACATCACAACCTCAGATTCATCAAAATCTTTATGTATTTTATTATATTTCTTCCTGCAATTTGGTGGCTTAAAAACCATTGGGTATGTCAGGAAAGTAGTAAAATTGAATCCTGTAACTATAATTTACCACCTGAAGAAATTTTGAGGAAAAATAATTCAAATAGTAAAAAATTTAAATTAAATTTTCTTTAAATACATCAACATTTGTTAAGGCTCTAAGGATGAGAGCACCAACTATCCATAGTAAACTTACTACACCAGTCAATGTCTGTACAGACAAGATAGAGCTTTAAACTTGAATATCTCCTTAACGGAATAAGATTTTTGAAAGCTTTCTTCAACAATTTGTTTCTTTTTGAGTCCTCCTCTTTCATATAAGATGGACATGCCTGACCACTGAACTAACCCTGAAAGGACTGCTCCTGCAATGTATGATGTCAATAATTTTCTTTCATAAAAGATAGACATGCTTGACATCCTTTAAACTCAAGTTGTTGCTCATAGATCTTTAAAATATGTAATACTTGTTACCTGCTGAGATGCTACCTCTTCCTTCTGGACGTCTTTGTCCGCCTCTTCCTCCAAGTCGCTTCCCTCTACCTCCTGGATCACCATCCGTCGCCCGCCTTTAGGGGTCTCCTTGGCTGAACTCGAAGGTTGCGTTTTAGATTCAAGCTTTTGCTTGATGTCCTTAAGTAAATCCTGCAAATTCAAAAAATGGATGTATTTTACATCCTATTCTCAGAAGCAAACGTTACACAGAAATGTATACGGCCATTTGATGAACCAGTTGTGAAAGAAGCAATAAAGACCCACTGGGAATTGAGCCCAGAACCTCCATAGCAGATGCTATCGCCGCTATTGCTGATGCTGCTAGACAACAGAGATTTCTGATTAAAAGAAGCACCGGTGAATGAGGACCCACTGGGAATTGAACCCAGGATCTCCATAGCAAATGCTATCGTCGCTATTGCTGATGCTGCTAGACAACAGAGATTTCTGATTAAAAGAAGCACGGTGAATGAAGACCAACTGGGAATTGAACCTGGGACCTCCATAGCAGATGCTATCGCTGCTATTGCTGATGCTGCTAGACAACAGAGATTTCTGATTAAAAGAAGCACCAGTGAATGAAGACCAACTGGGAATTGAACCTGGGACCTCCATAGCAGATGCTATCGCTGCCATTGCTGATGCTGATGCTGCTAGACAACAGAGATTTCTGATTAAAAGAAGTACCAGTGAATGAGGACCAACTGGGAATCGAACCTGGGACCTCCATAGCAGATGCTATCGCCGCTATTGCTGATGCTGATGCTGCTAGACAAGAGAGATTTCTGATTAAAAGAAGCACCAGTGAATGAAGACCCACTGGGAATTGAACCCAGGACCTCCATAGCAGATGCTATCGCCGCTATTGCTGATGCTGATGCTGCTAGACAACAGAGATTTCTGATTAAAAGAAGCACCAGTGAATAAAGACCCACTGGGAATTGAACCTGGGACCTCCATAGCAGATGCTATTGCTGCTATTGCTGATGCTGATGCTGCTAGACAACAGAGATTTCTGATTAAAAGAAGCACCGGTGAATGAAGACCCACTGGGAATTGAACCCAGGACCTCCATAGCAGATGCTATCGCCGCTATTGCTGATGCTGATGCTGCTAGACAACAGAGATTTCTGATTAAAAGAAGCACCAGAGAATGAGGACCAACTGGGAATCGAACCTGGGGCCTCCATAGCAGATGCTATCGCTGCTATTGCTGATGCTGCTAGACAACAGAGATTTCTGATTAAAAGAAGCACCAGAGAATGAGGACCAACTGGGAATCGAACCTGGGGCCTCCATAGCAGATGCTATCGCTGCTATTGCTGATGCTGCTAGACAACAGAGATTTCTGATTAAAAGAAGCACCAGTGAATAAAGACCCACTGGGAATTGAGCCCAGAACCTCCATAGCAGATGCTATCGCCGCTAATGCTGATGCTGCTAGACAACAGAGATCTCTGATTAAAAGAAGCACCGGTGAATGAAGACCCACTGGGAATTGAACCTGGGACCTCCATAGCAGATGCTATCGCCGCTATTGCTGATGCTGATGCTGCTAGACAACAGAGATTTCTGATTAAAAGAAGTACCAGAGAATGAAGACTCACTGGGAATTGAACCTGGGACCTCCATAGCAGATGCTATCGCTGCTATTGCTGATGCTGATGCTGCTAGACAACAGAGATTTCTGATTAAAAGAAGCACAGTGAATGAAGACCCACTGGGAATTGAACCTGGGACCTCCATAGCAGATGCTATCGCTGCTATTGCTGATGCTGATGCTGCTAGACAACAGAGATTTCTGATTAAAAGAAGCACCGGTGAATGAAGACCCACTGGGAATTGAACCCAGGACCCCCATAGCAGATGCTATCGCTGCTATTGCTGATGCTGATGCTGCTAGACAACAGAGATTTCTGATTAAAAGAAGCACTAGTGAATGAAGACCCACTGGGAATTGAACCCAGGACCCCCATAGCAGATGCTATCGCCGCTATTGCTGATGCTGCTAGACAACAGAGATTTCTGAATAAAAGAAGTACCAGAGAATGAAGACCCACTGGGAATTGAACCCAGGACCTCCATAGCAGATGCTATCGCCGCTATTGCTGATGCTGATGCTGCTAGACAACAGAGATTTCTGATTAAAAGAAGCACCAGAGAATAAAGACCCACTGGGAATTGAACCCAGGACCTCCATAGCAGATGCTATCGCTGCTATTGCTGATGCTGATGCTGCTAGACAACAGAGATTTCTGATTAAAAGAAGCACCAGTGAATGAAGACCCACTGGGAATTGAACCCAGGATCTCCATAGCAGATGCTATCGCTGCTATTGCTGATGCTGATGCTGCTAGACAACAGAGATTTCTGACTAAAAGAAGTACCAGAGAATGAAGACCCACTGGGAGTTGAACCTGGGACCTCCATAGCAGATGCTATCGCCGCTATTGCTGATGCTGCTAGACAACAGAGATTTCTGATTAAAAGAAGCACCAGTGAATGAAGACCCACTGGGAATTGAACCCAGGATCTCCATAGCAGATGCTATCGCTGCTATTGCTGATGCTGCTAGACAACAGAGATTTCTGATTAAAAGAAGCACCGGTGAATGAGGACCAACTGGGAATCGAACCTGAGACCTCCATAGCAGATGCTATCGCTGCTATTGCTGATGCTGATGCTGCTAGACAACAGAGATTTCTGATTAAAAGAAGTACCAGTGAATGAGGACCAACTGGGAATCGAACCTGGGACCTCCATAGCAGATGCTATCGCTGCTATTGCTGATGCTGCTAGACAACAGAGATTTCTGATTAAAAGAAGCACGGTGAATAAAGACCAACTGGGAATTGAACCTGGGACCTCCATAGCAGATGCTATCGCTGCTATTGCTGATGCTGCTAGACAACAGAGATTTCTGATTAAAAGAAGCACGGTGAATAAAGACCAACTGGGAATTGAACCTGAGACCTCCATAGCAGATGCTATCGCCGCTAATGCTGATGCTGCTAGACAACAGAGATTTCTGATTAAAAGAAGCACCGGTGAATGAAGACCCACTGGGAATTGAACCTGGGACCTCCATAGCAGATGCTATCGCCGCTATTGCTGATGCTGCTAGACAAGAGAGATTTCTGATTAAAAGAAGCACCAGAGAATAAAGACCCACTGGGAATTGAGCCCAGAACCTCCATAGCAGATGCTATCGCCGCTATTGCTGATGCTGATGCTGCTAGACAACAGAGATTTCTGATTAAAAGAAGCACCAGAGAATAAAGACCCACTGGGAATTGAACCCAGGACCTCCATAGCAGATGCTATCGCCGCTATTGCTGATGCTGCTAGACAAGAGAGATTTCTGATTAAAAGAAGCACCAGTGAATAAAGACCCACTGGGAATTGAACCTGGGACCTCCATAGCAGATGCTATCGCTGCCATTGCTGATGCTGATGCTGCTAGACAACAGAGATTTCTGATTAAAAGAAGTACCAGAGAATGAAGACCCACTGGGAATCGAACCTGGGACCTCCATAGCAGATGCTATCGCTGCTATTGCTGATGCTGATGCTGCTAGACAACAGAGATTTCTGATTAAAAGAAGCACCAGTGAATAAAGACCCACTGGGAATTGAACCTGGGACCTCCATAGCAGATGCTATCGCTGCTATTGCTGATGCTGCTAGACAACAGAGATTTCTGATTAAAAGAAGTACCAGTGAATGAGGACCCACTGGGAATCGAACCTGGGACCTCCATAGCAGATGCTATCGCTGCTATTGCTGATGCTGCTAGACAAGAGAGATTTCTGATTAAAAGGACAAGCCCCAAGAAGATTCAACATTAACGTCAATTATGCCACGTCTATTTTCCACATGAATTTAACCCTTACTCTAACCTTACTCTAACACGCAGCGATATTATCGCTATTTTCAAACCACATTTTTCTTTAAATAAAATCGGGACCTAATATCAAAGTCCTATAGGAGTAGTTTTAGTATCATTTTAAAGTGCTCAAATATTTCTTTCACAAAATGTAACGTTTTTTTTTTTTGGAGTCATATTACAGATTTTTAAGAAAAAATAGCTTGATAATTTTTTTTTTTTTTCCATTAAATCTTACAATAACTTTAAGATCACATTTTTGCTTCAAAATCAAACATGCAAGTTCTAAGACATGATAGTATTGATTTCTGGTCTCAATTTTATCATCCCTACCTACATGCAATCTTTTGTTCTGGAGAAATTTCTTTAATATGTAATGAATTTCTGCCATTTTTGACCCCATTTTTGCACAAAATCGTAAACCAAAACCGTACATCGCATGTACATGCTCGTTGAACCGCCGTTTAAAACTGCTTGCAATTTCCTTTCATTTGATACATAAATGAAGGCATACACCTCTATTAGAATCCACTGCTATAATAATAATCAAATTTCATCACAGCATTTTCAATGATTATGTAGTGTAGTGGATGTGAACGAGACTAGCACGTGAGTGCACCAGGTTCAAGTCCTGATGAGAGTAATGCACTATAATCTTTCGGCTGTGGTTTTTAGGGGTCATTTGACTAAAATCATTTTTAGTGTTTTTTCATCTTTCCCTTTTTGCTAAAAATCATAGATTAGCATCAATGCAAAACAAATTGTATAAAGAATCTAAATATGTTACACAAATCCCTGTTTTCAATATTCACAAAATCTCACTCGTGCAAAGTCATTTGTTGACCAAATTTCGCCAAAAAATGCTTAATTTGCATATCTTTGTCCAATTTTTCCTGATTTGGCTTTCATTACTCAACAGATCAATATCTTGGCTTCCGTTGAAAGCAAATCTCTGTGGTGTAGTGGTTACTGCTTTGTCCTCTCACCCGCATGTCCCGGGTCGTATCCCGGTGGGTCTGCAACCAGTGAGTTCACAACTGGTTATCTGATGGCTACCCGATTCCATGGTTTCCCACATCCATTTCTCCCAGAAAAAAGAGATTGCTACCAGATTCTGTGGTTCCCCACATCCATTTCACCCAGAAAAAAGAAATGGCTACCTGATTCCGTAGTTCCCCACATCCATTTCACCCAGGAGAAATATTGCTACCTGATTCCATGGTTCCCCACATCAATTTCACCCAGAAAAAAGAGATTGCTACCCGATTCTGTGGTTCCCCACATCCATTTCACCCACAAAAAAGAGATTGCTACCAGATTCTGTGGTTCCCCACATCCATTTCACCCACAAAAAAGGGATTGTTACCCAATTCCTTGGATCTTTACATCCATTTCACCCAGAAAAGAGATTGCTACCTCATTCCATGGTTCCCTACATCAATTTCACCCAGAAAAGAGTTTGTCACCCAATTCTGTGCTTCCCACATCCATTTCACCCAGAAAAAGAGATTGCTACCTGATTCCGTGGATCTCCACCTTCATTTCTCCCAGAAAATCTAACTATTGCAAGCCTACCTTAGCTTGTTTGTTTCCTGGCTCGTAAGAAAGAACTGTCTCAAGGTCTTGCATAGCGGACTTGTACTGGTGTAAAGACTTCTTTGCGGTACCCCTTCTTAGGTAAGCTGTAAGGTAAACAGGACATTTTCATCCAAAATTAGAATTATCCATGAGGCACTACAGGTAGGTTGAAAATGACAGCTTAGAGCATATGTGCATGAAAGTCAACCCAGAGGTCATGGAACCAATCAATCACTGGACATGACTTGCCCCCACCCCTCAACCTTGCCCCCCCACCCCCAATTAAGGTAGTATCTTTTATATCCAACATGGGCAGTTCTTACATTTTTTAATGAAAATTCTTCATTTACAGACACTTAAAAATCTTGCTATTTTTGCTTTTACTATTTTGTGATTTAGTTACTGAGATGTCGGATTGCCTTTTCCTAAATCTACCAATCTCTTGATATGCTTATATATATATATATATATATATATATATATATATATATATATATATATATATATATATATATATATATATATATAAATATATATATATGTATATATTAAATACATATGTATATATATATATATTCATTTTACAAATACTATAGCTCCTTCTGCCAAATATTTTTTTTTGAGGCTTTAATAACGTCCTTTGCACGAATACTGGAAATTCGTCCACGATCTTTTGCTGGCTCGATCCACGATTCTACCAATCGCGTGGTTCATGTTTTAATAGGCATCTTAATTTTGATTGTTTACTCAAATAAAAAGAAATTAAAATGTACATGATATCAGAAACTTTAGACTGAATTGTCTTAGAAGCACAGTTTTTGTGTTCTCTGTTGCATCTCTTTCTCTCATTGCTACATAAATCTTAATTCGTTCAAGGTGTAAATCATTTCTTTCGTTCGAGGTATAAATCATTTCATTCGTTCAAGGTATAAATCATTTCATTCGTCCAAGGTATAGATCATTTCATTCGTTTAAGGTATAAATCATTTCATTTGTTTAAGGTATAAATCATTTCATTCGTTTAAGGTATAAATCATTTCATTTGTTCAAGGTATAAATCATTTCATTCGTCCAAGGTATAAATCATTTTATTCGTTCAAGGTATAAATCATTTCATTCGTTCAAGGTATAAATCATTTCATTCGTTCAAGGTATAAATCATTTCATTCGTTCAAGGTATAAATCATTTCATTCATCTGAGGTATAAATCATTTCATTCGTGAGGTATAAATCATTTCTTTCGTTCAAGGTATAAATCATTTCTTTCGTCCAAGGTATAAATCATTTCTTTCGTTTAAGGTATAAATCATTTCATTCGTCCCAGGTATAAATCATTTCATTCGTCCAAGGTATAAATCATTTCATTCGTCCAAGGTATAAATCATTTCATTCGTCCAAGGTATAAATCATTTCTTTCGTTTAAGGTATAAATCATTTCATTCGTCCCAGGTATAAATCATTTCATTCGTTGAGGTATAAATCATTTCATTCGTCCAAGGTATGACTCATTTCATTTGTTCAAGGTATAAATCATTTCATTCATTCAAGGTATAAATCATTTCATTCGTCCAAGGAATACATCATTTCTTATGTTCAAGGTATAAATCATTTCTTTCGTTCAAGGTATAAATCATTTCATCCGTATAAGGTATATATCATTTCATTCGTTCAAGGTATAAAATCATTTCACTCGTTCGAGGTATAAATCATTTTTTTCATTCGAGGTATAAATCATTTCTTTTGTTCGAGGTATAAATCATTTCTTTCGTTCGAGGTATAAATCATTTCATTTGTTAATGGCATAAATCATTTCATTCGTTCAAGGTATAAATCCTTTCATTTGTTCGAGGTATAAATCATTTCTTTCTTTCGAGGTATAAATCATTTCATTCGTCTAGAGTATAACTCATTTCTTTCGTTCAAGGTATAACTCATTTCATTTGTTTAAGGTATAAATCATTTTATTGGTTTAAGGTATAAATCATTTCATTCGTTCAAGGTAAAAATCATTTTATTCGTTCAAGGTAAAAATCATTTTATTGGTTTAAGGTATAAATCATTTCATTCGTTTAAGGTATAAATCATTTCATTCGTTCAAGGTAAAAATCTTTTCATTCGTTCAAGGTATAAATCATTTCATTCGTTCAAGGTAAAAATCATTTTATTCGTTTAAGGTAAAAATCATTTCATTCGTTCAAGGTATAAATCATTTCATTCGTTCAAGGTACAAATCATTTCATTCGTTTAAGGTATAAATCATTTCATTTGTTCAAGGTATAAATCATTTCATTCGTTCAAGGTATAAATCATTTTATTCGTTCAAGGTATAAATCATTTCATTCGTTCAAGGTATAAATCATTTCATTCATCTGAGGTATAAATCATTTCATTCGTTCAAGGTATAAATCATTTCATTCGTTCAAGGTATAAATCATTTCATTCGTCCAAGGTATAAATCATTTCATTCGTCCAAGGTATAAATCATTTCATTCGTTCAAGGTATAAATCATTTCATTCGTTCAAGGTATAAATCATTTCTTTCGTTCAAGGTATAAATCATTTCTTTCGTTCAAGGTATAAATCATTTCATTCGTTCAAGGTATAAATCATTTCATTCGTTCAAGGTATAAATCATTTCATTCGTTCAAGGTATAAATCATTTCATTCTGTTCAAGGTATAAATCATTTCATTCATCTGAGGTATAAATCATTTCATTCGTTCAAGGTATAAATCATTTCATTCGTTCAAGGTATAAATCATTTCATTTGTTCAAGGTATAAATCATTTCATTCGTTCAAGGTATAAATCATTTCATTCGTTCAAGGTATAAATCATTTCATTCGTTTCAAGGTATAAATCATTTCATTTGTTCAAGGTATAAATCATTTCATTCGTTTTAAGGTATAAATCATTTCATTTGTTCAAGGTATAAATCATTTCATTTCATTTCATTGTTCAAGGTATAAATCATTTTATTCTGTTCAAGGTATAAATCATTTCATTGCGTTCAAGGTATAAATCATTTCATTCGTTCAAGGTATAAATCATTTCATTCGTCCAAGGTATAAATCATTTCATTCGTCCCAGGTATAAATCATTTCATTCGTTTAAGGTATAAATCATTTCATTCGTTCAAGGTATAAATCATTTCATTCGTTCAAGGTATAAATCATTTCATTCATCTGAGGTATAAATCATTTCATTCGTTCAAGGTATAAATCATTTCATTCGTTCAAGGTATAAATCATTTCATTCATCTGAGGTATAAATCATTTCATTCGTTCAAGGTATAAATCATTTCATTCGTTCAAGGTATAAATCATTTCATTCGTTCAAGGTATAAATCATTTCATTCGTTCAAGGTATAAATCATTTCATAATATGATCATGATCCAATAGATTTCGTCATGTGTAGATTAAGGATACAAAGAGTTTTCATGATGTGATAATTAAATCGCTAAAATAAGAGGCTCAAAGTTGATTGGCCTATTAAAAGAATTAACCGCCACGCGATTGGTCAGTTGGTAGTATATGCTTTGTTCGCACTTAGAAAATAGAAACTGATTACTGCTCAATGTTCCCTTAATTCAGTTTAAGGTTTGATAACAGCATTTATCCACTATTAGTTTTACTGTACTGGAAGAGAGACATCACTCTAACATTTAAACAATGCACAAAAGTTAAACTTAGTATTACAGTATACACAAATTTGACACTTTTTTTAAAAATGGATATCAAAGACAACAATTCTGAAATGGATACCAAAAGACGACAATTCTGAAATGGATACCAAAGGCAACAATTCCCTAGATTCGTGGTTGAATTGTAGATATGACTACACAGAGAAGGAGAATCAACCCGACAATATTGGACCTAGTCCAACATTGACGTCAGCATGGACCGAAGATTCTCATCTGTCTGTAAGTACCACATTTTTAAGATGGTAAAATACTACACGTGGCATTCGCCTAGGAATTTGAAGTAAAAACATTCCCAAAACCAGACCCTCTTTCGTAGTAAACCAAGCTGAAAACTTTTGCTCGGTAAACATTCAAACTCATGTGAATAACTGCAGGGGTCTGTAGCGTCAGTAAGAGATATGCCGTAGTGACGCTGATACAATTTGATTTTAGTGAGTTATGGATCCCTGAATGAACTATAAACACAGTGGGAATTTGGAGTGATATTTGGGAATACTTTTTTGAGTGATGTTTGGGAACACTTTTTTTCAAGTTAGACCACTCAGGAAATGAGGTATTTCTGTTATACTTTTACCATTATTTTTAAGATGCTTTGCAGTAAATACATGATGACAGATGCTGATCAGGGATTGATAGTTGTTTTAAATATCACTATTCTAAATTTGCATATCTTGAGACATATAATTGTAACTGAAGAGAATAAGTTCTCTGTGTTGTGAAAAGATGATAACAAACAAACTCATGCATACCTTAAATGATTTAATTTTTGCAATGGCTTATGGGCCCTATGGGCTGGGGAGTGTGTGGTAATGCGGACTCATATAGTATAACGGTATAATGGAATATTTTTATGGCCCACTTTATAGGAGTGGGGGGAGGTCAGGGGAGGCTCCCCCCACCCCTGTTACACCACTGAATGTTTGTTATATTAATGTGTGCTAGATATATGTGTATTTTATCAAATAAACACCTTCTTTGTAGCATGCATGTAGCATGGAAATATTTTACAAATATTTACCTAGCCTACTCTTTGTAGTTGTTGTTGAAAAACATACATGTTGATAGGAATTACATGTATGTTCGTTAAGGTCAAGAGAAAGGTTTTGATCTCTGAAGATACAAGAAATGGCACAGACGCAAGTTCAGTTCGTTTTTCTTTTGATGATGATTTTTTTGTTGTGCCGCAAACTATCTTATTGTACACATTGAGTTTGACTGTATATTCTACAGTGTGGACTCCGAGGCAATATGCCGTCAGTGTGCATAGTCTAGTGTACAATTGAGATCAACCTAAATACTCTCCGATACGGACCATTAAGGTGAGTTTCGCAATCACCCGCAGGAGAAGCATGAAAACACGATGATCATTCACTTTCCATCCTATTCCATCCTGGTCCAGTCAAGCCCAAGTTCCTGTGCACTGATTCCTCTGGCTGCAAGAGAACTAATTAGGTGGCTAATTGGGTCCAGCGCTTTGAGGCCCTGGCAAAAGGCATTATATAAATGGATGACTAACTAACTTTTACATACCTTTCAAGTTCTCTGGCTCAATCTCCAAGACACGATCACAATCCTTGAGAGCAAGCTCAAACTCCTCCAATCTGATGCCTTTATAACAAGAAACAGTGGGTTTTAGCATTAACCAATTAGTTCAGTGGCCATTTGTATGTTCATCTTACGTGAAGAGGAAGGAACAGAAAAGCAAACACAGCATTCAAGGAAAGTCAGAATCAATATTTGTTCATAAATATATACAGACACATTGCTATTTCCATATCACATTTAAACAGGGTTAAAAAAATACAAAACATAAGTCACTCGCCAATCACTAATACAATTCGGCGGGTAAATATAAGATGAAACCAGTACATCTACCGCCAAGTAATTTTAACTACTCGTATTGTTTGTATTGCAAAAGAAATGCACATTAAACAGAAATAATAATTGCGAGTTCTTATATAGCACTTTTCTATGCTCCATGTATACTCAAAGCAACTGACAGACGAGGCACTCATAACAACTGACAGATGAGGCACTCGTAACAACTGGCAGATGAGGCACTCACAGCAACTGGCAGAGGCACTCAAAGCAACTGGCAGACGAGGCACTCAAAGCAACTGGCAGATGAGGCACTCACAGCAACTGGCAGAGGCACTCAAAGCAACTGGCAGATGAGGCACTCAAAGCAACTGGCAGATGAGGCACTCAAAGCAACTGGCAGATGAGGCACTCAAAGCAACTGGCAGATGAGGCACTCGTAGCAACTGGCAGATGAGGCACTCACAGCAACTGGCAGATGAGGCACTCAACGCAACTGGCATATGAAGCACTCAAAGCAAGTGGCAGAGACACTCACAGCAACTGGCAGATGAGGCACTCACAGCAACTGGCAGATGAGACACTGACAGCAACTGGCAGATGAGACACTGACAGCAACTGGCAGATGAGGCACTCACAGCAACTGGCAGATGAGGCACTCACAGCAACTGGCAGATGAGGCACTTACAGCAACTGGCAGATAAGGCACTCAAAGCAACTGACAGATGAGGTAATAATGTCATTCATTTTATGTTCACTCTTAATTTTGAAGGTAAACAGGGCAAGGGGAAGTGACTTTCCTAATACTTTTGTGAACAATTTGTACATGATTTACAAAGCAAGGGATGGCTTCTAGCATGGCTTATACTAAAGAAGGTGGAGTTTAAAGTTGTTCATAATTCAAATCAATTATCATTTCAAAGAAGAATCAGTAAGTCTTAATAGAGACCAACTTCTTAGTAAATATATCCTTTCATAGAATTATAAGACAAATTAAGAACTCACAGCATCCACATACAAAAATACCAAGGTTGCCCTGTAATACATCACAAATTTGCAAATTGAAGCCCAAGATTTCAAAATGCTGTGAAATGTTCAATTTTTAACTGATTTTCATAAAAGTCCTCTCTTAGGTTCCCGTAGATTTTGTGAAGTAAATTAGCTAATACTACCTTTAAACAAGCACATACCTTTAAGCTTTACATAACACTTTTTTTGAGTTATTAAGAGGTTATTTCATACTGTGGTTGAGTTGATTTAGATTCCATTTTGACTGCAGTCAAATCAATGACTTTAATCACTTAACCATGATTCCATTTTGACTGCAGTCAAATCAATGACTTGAATCACTTTACCATGATTCCATTTTGACTACAGTCAAATCAATGACTTGAATCACTTTACCATGATTCCATTTTGACTACAGTCAAATCAATGACTTGAATCACTTTACCATTTCTACTTTTCAGTTTGAGAGTATGGTTGCCATCACAAATGTTATGGCATTTGATTTTATGTTTCAAGGATTAGTTCAGGGGTCAAGCAAGTCCCTTGTATATAAAAGGGGACTTAAAAAGAAACAAAATGGTAAAAAAAACATTTAAAAATCTTATTCCGTTAAGGAGATATTCAAGTTTAAAGTTTGGTATCATTTTTGTAGAAACTACTAAAATCAGACTATTTGTGATGTCACAGCCTCAGATTCCTCAGTCTTTATTTATCCTATCATATTTTGTCTTAATGATTTTGTGGCTTTACAACCATTGAATATGTCATGAAAGTAGTCAAACAGAATCTTGCAAGGATAATTATAATTTACCACCTGAAAAAAGCTTGAAGGAAAATAATTGAAAAGGGAAAAAGGTAAAAATATTTTCTTTAAAACTTCTGTAGGTGACGGACTAAGTCAATTCATCTTTTGTTAGTCTTTTTTTAATTGAAAAGTTAGCCAACCATGACTTGATGAAAGGACCAGGAGATTATGTGTGTGTTCTTGATACAGCACAGTGCAGTCAATCATTTCAGTTAAGTTTTAGCAAGAGAAGAAAGAAGTCAGTTGAAGAAAAAGTTTAACAGCTGAAGAGAAATCCGGTCAGGATTCGAAAAGCTTTCTTCCTCTCTCCCCCACCCCTTCCGAATCCTTCAAAGTTTCATAAAAAATACATTAACAATTGTTAAGAACGTGAGAAGGGCACCAACCTTCCGTTGTAGATTTACTACACCAGTCATTCTACAAAGATAAAACAGACTCTATAAACTTGAATATCTCCATAATGGAATAAGATTTTTCAAGGGTTTCTTTACCATTTTGTTTCTTTTAAAATCTTCTTCCATATAGGATAAACTTGCTTGACCACTTAACTAATCCCTTAACATAACAAACAGCTGCAACACCATTTCAGGGTACCTACTCCACGAGGACTCTTTCATTCATATCAAATCCATACTCATGAAAGCCCATCAGACCAGCGGTTATCCCCGGCTTCCTTGGCGTAAGCTGATGACAGCATACGGAACCCCCTAGATGGGACTCCACAGCAATGCTTGGACTCATTTTACAGCTGAGTGGACTGGAACAAGTAAAGTGACTTACTCAAGGACACAATGCAGCACTCGTGCGGCAGTCAAACTCAGCACCTTTGGCATATGAGCATAGACTCCTTAACCACTGTGCTACTGCATCGACCTCCGTGATGTAGTGGTTAGTGCTTTGTCCTCTCACCTACATGTCCCGGGTTCGAATCCCCGTGGGTCTGCAACCAGTGAGTACACAACTGGTTATCAAAGGCCGTGGCCGTCTTGATATAATTTCCAGCACTGGATGCTTTCGGGACGTTAAACCTTGCTATGCTATGCTATGCATCTCCTATCATTCATATGAAGAGACATAATGTCAATCCTTCAAAACGAGACTTTAAGGTTCGTTTATTATCAAGAGCATTTACTTCTTAACCGAATATTCCCATGGAATTTCATTTTGATGTATCTGATACAGAAATTCAAGAAACAGATGGTAAAAAACCATGTTGATATAAAATAATTATTTAGTCTAAGCATAATGATGCCATCATAGCACTTCATGTGCTAATCTTTATTATTTCTTTGAAAATTAATGTGCAATTTTTCATAATTCAAATATAAGTTTACAAGTATTTGGAAAACATTATTGTAAATTTTATTCTACACTATTCAGAATATTTTTTAAAGAAAAAATGTTCCCAATCATGTAGAAAATAAAAAAATGATTTTTAAAGAAATCTATTTAAAAAATAGTACAGAAGTGCTGTGATGACATCACAATGATGACTTCGACTCGGGCCAACAACCTCTTTTATGCAGACACGAACATTTTTAAAATTCAATAACTTCTTGTTAGAATAAAAAAAACTTATTTTTTACCAATCTGTGTCTTTTATTGACCTCTATCATATATATCAGAATGAAATTCCTTCGGAATATATTTTTAAGTCTACTAAACTTTATTTCAAGTTTGGATACTAGGCACTAAATAAATATTTTTTGAACATTTAAGGGGCAAGGATAGATCATAAGCATGTGACTTACGGGCGAGGGCACGGTTGTTGTAGGCTGGTGCAGAAGGAATCACGGACAAACTTCTGGAGTAGTACAAAACAGCTTCCTCAAAATCACCCGCCCTGAAGGCCTGAAAAATAGTGCAAACATCAAGGTATGTAAACTTTCTTTACTGCTTTACATGTTGTTCTGTAAAAAGACTACATGGTCATTGTCAATGGTTTGGTAGCATACACCTTTACAGGCCCGTAGCCAGGAATTCGAAAAAAGGGTTCGTTTTTCATATAAAAAGGCAACAAACCTTGAAATTCCTGGTGCTTATTTTCTTTTTTAGATTTCAAAATGAAACTTTCTCAACAAAAGAGTATTTGTTCACTCAGACGAACCCCCCTGGCTACGGGTATGACCTTCAAATCATGGTTTGGTTCACAGATACTGTATGCCTCAATGTTAAAAAGATAGCAGAAGAAGTAGAAGTAGTATCTTAAGACTTTCTTTTTTGATGGGGAAGGAGTAGAGGGATAAGTGCAATGACCTGGGAAAATAAAAAGTGGTCAATCTGGCAAGTCCTGGTTAAGTTGTTCAGAGGGGTGCTCTAACCTGTCCTTATTTTTCTCCAGCCTGTCCCTTATTTTCCTCCAACCTGTTCCTATTTCCTGTAACCTGTCCTTATTTCCTTCAACCTGCACCTATGTTTCTCCAACCTACCCCTTATTTCCTCCAACCTGTCCCTATTTCCTCCAACCTGCCCTTATTTTCCTCCAAGTTGCCCCTATTTTGCTCCAACCTGCCCTTATTTTCCTCCAACCTGCCCTTATTTTTATCCAACCTGCCCTTATTTTCCTCCAACCTGCCTCTTTTTCACAACCCTTCTCCATTTGAGTACCATATTGCTTTGCAAATCCAATTACTGTTGTACTCTTTTCAGTTCACCATATTAAATGGAAGCAGGTACACAAATTACAATGAAAATTTACATTTGATACATCTCAACCTTATCCTGCATTCCCCTTGCTACCTTGAAATTGCCTTTTTTATTCATTGGCCCCTGCTACTTCATAGATCAAACCAGGGGTCACCCTGCCCCTTCATGGATCAAGCCAGGGTCACCCTGCCCCTTCATGGATCAAGCCAGGGTCACCCTGCCCCTTCATGGATCAAGCCAGGGGTCACCCTGCCCCTTCATGGATCAAACCGGGGGTCACCCTGCCCCTTCATGGATCAAGCCAGGGGTCAGCCTGCCCATTCATGGATCAAGCCAGGGTCACCCTGCCCCTTCATGGATCAAGCCAGGGTCACCCTGCCCCTTCATGGATCAAACCGGGGTCACCCTGCCCCTTCATGGATCAAGCCAGGGGTCAGCCTACCCATTCATGGATCAAGCCGGGGTCAGCCTGCCCCTTCATGGATCAAGCCAGGGGTCAGCCTGCCCATTCATGGATCAAGCCGGGGTCACCCTGCCCCTTCATGGATCAAGCCAGGGTCACCCTGCCCCTTCATGGATCAAACCGGGGTCACCCTGCCCCTTCATGGATCAAGCCAGGGGTCAGCCTACCCATTCATGGATCAAGCCGGGGTCAGCCTGCCCCTTCATGGATCAAACCGGGGTTACCCTGCCCCTTCATGGATTAAGCCAGGGGTCAGCCCGCCCCTTCATGGATCAAGCCGGGGGTCAGCCTGCCCCTTCATGGATCAAGCCGGGGTCAGCCTGCCCCTTCATGGATCAAGCCAGGGGTCAGCCTGCCCCTTCATGGATCAAGCCGAGTTACCCTGCCCCTTCATGGATCAAGCCGGGGGTCAGCCTGCCCATTCATGGATCAAGCCAGGGGTCAGCCTGCCCCTTCATGGATCAAGCCGGGTCAGCCTGCCCCTTCATGGATCAAGCCAGGGGTCAGCCTGCCCCTTCATGGATCAAGCCGGGTCAGCCTGTTAGGGGTCCCATGGATCAAGCCGGGTTACCCTGCCCCTTCATGGATCAGGCCAGGGTCAGCCTGCCCCTTCATGGATCAAGCCGGGGTCAGCCTGCCCCTTTATGGATCAAGCCGGGGTCAGCCTGCCCCTTCATGGATCAAGCCAGGGGTCAGCCTGCCCCTTCATGGATCAAGCCGGGGTCAGCCTGCCCCTTCATGGATCAACCCAGGGGTCAGCCTGCCCCTTCATGGATCAAGCCAGGGGTCAGCAGTGCCCCATCATGGATCAAGCCAGGGGTCACCCTGCCCCTTCATGGATCAAGCCAGGGGTCAGCAGTGCCCCATCATGGATCAAGCCAGGGGTCAGCCTGCCCCTTCATGGATCAAGCCAGGGTTACCCTGCCCCTTCATGGATCAGGCCAGGGTCAGCCTGCCCCTTCATGGATCAAGCCGAGGGTCAGCCTGCCCCTTTATGGATCAAGCCGGGGTCAGCCTGCCCCTTCATGGATCAAGCCAGGGGTCAGCCTGCCCCTTCATGGATCAAGCCAGGGGTCAGCCTGCCCCTTCATGGATCAAGCCAGGGGTCAGCAGTGCCCCATCATGGATCAAGCCAGGGGTCACCCTGTCCCTTCATGGATCAAGCCAGGGGTCAGCAGTGCCCCATCATGGATCAAGCCAGGGGTCAGCAGTGCATTTTAAGTCTACAGTGTATTTCTAAACATTACAGTACCGTAAAGTAATAAACTTACTTCGTTTCCTTTGTCCTTTTCTCTATTTGCTTGAAACTCTATTTCCTTGTCAGACAATCCTATTTTGATATAGAAGATTCAAAACAAATTTTAATACAATGCATGCTTTGTTTTTTAAAACAGAAATATGTTGTCAATTAAGTATAAGTTCTGAGATCTCTAGAAATTGACAAATCATACATCTGGCTGCTAGGGACTCATCATGATTTTAATTCCACCTGCCCGGTTGAAACAAAATTTCCTCATCCAATGTTATTTTCTTTCAGGACAACCACAAAACGTGACTGCCCAGCAGGCGAGTTCATTTTGGGTTGATGTGTCCATACCTGGTTCCCACTAACATAATAGAAAGATGAATGGCTGACCGGGCAGAGTGTTCTGATTCTTTTAAGTCAATTTATGTGACAATTTGTTTCTGACAAAGAGCAGAGATTACTGACAAAGAGCAGAGATTATTAACAAAGAGCAGAGATTACTGACAAAGAGCAGAGATTACTGACAAAGAGCAGAGATTACTGACAAAGAGCAGAGATTACTGACAAAGAGCAGAGATTACTGTCAAAAAGCAGAGATTACTGTCAAAGAGCAGAGATTACTGACAAAGAGCAGAGATTACTGACAAAGAGCAGAGATTACTGACAAAGAGCAGAGATTACTGACAAAGAGCAGATTACTGACAAAGAGCAGAGATTACTAACAAAGAGCAGAGATTACTGACAAAGAGCAGATATTACTGACAAAGAGCAGAGATTACTGTCAAAGAGCAGAGATTACTGTCAAAGAGCAGAGATTACTGACAAAGAGCAGATTACTGACAAAGAGCAGAGATTACTAACAAAGAGCAGAGATTACTGACAAAGAGAGATTACTGACAAAGAGGAGAGATTACTGACAAAGAGCAGAGATTACTGTCAAAGAGCAGAGATTACTGTCAAAGAGCAGAGATTACTGTCAAAGAGCAGAGATTACTGTCAAAGAGCAGAGATTGTACTGACAAAGAGCAGAGATTGTACTGACAAAGAGCAGAGATTGTACTGACAAAGCAGATTACTGACAAAGAGCAGAGATTACTGACAAAGAGCAGAGATTACTGACAAAGAGCAGTTTACTGACAAAGAGCAGAGATTACTGACAAAGGGCAGAGTTTACTAACAAAAAGCAGAGATTACTGACAAAGAGCAGAGATTACTGACAAAGAGTTTGCGAATCTAAAGCATATATGCAATCAATATATAGCAATATATATTCCATATTTCTATTCACTGGAATTCAAGTGCAAGATTTCTTTCCTTGATATGCAAAGCTTTTCGAAATATATAGTAAAACCAGAACCAAAAGGTTTTGTGGTTCCCATGCTTTTTCTCATAAGCTGATCGATTTGCAAGGTTTGTATTAACTGTCATGTCACTGTATATAATGAATTATTTGTTCCATGATATTCATTGATAAGCCACGACCAACACGCAGATCAATAACAAAGACGTACCTCTTGACAACACTAGCACATGCACAATAATCACAACATTATCATAGCAAGTATGATGCAAAACAGACATACAATTGTTCATGTATCATATTTGCAGAAATTTACATTATGCCCTGCCTACTCATTAATATGCATGGGATCACCACCAAAACCAATCAGGCACATCTACAGACCATGGGCTATATGTGTACTAAATGTGATACAATTCCACTGTACAGTTGTTGAGATATCGTGTTTACAAGCTTTTTTAGCAAAATCAAATGAAGCCCTGCCCACTATGCATAATTATGAAATTCAAAGTTTTTATACCATGAAGATAAACCAGCTAACATCATAAGTGTACCAAATAATAACACAGATATGTGGTCGTTAAAATATGAGCATTTAAAGATTTTTACATTAAGCCCTGCCTACTCATTAATATGCATGACATCACCACCAAAAACTACACGGCACATCTACTAGTGTTTGCACCGGGTCCAAAAATCGGACCGGGTACCCAACCTGCCTTATTGGGCGGGTATCCGGGTCTCCCACGTGCTGACAACGCCTTTTCAATATTTTTAGTGTTAAAATCTAACAGTGTACCTTGTAAAATCTTGTGATATTTGTTGTTTTTTCAATCGTATCTTTATTTTTGTGAATAGAGAAATATAATACAAATGTTTCTCGTCTCTTTTATTTACCAGTCTTCATAAAATAACGTAAAATAATAATATACTCACTCCCTCAAAATTTCATGGGGCGGGTCACTTGGTATTCTGGAATAATACACGATTCCACTGTTCTGTTATGTGCAAGCTCAGTAACACAATACAGCAAAGGAAAAATCCTTTAAATTGCCTTATTATTCATCCAAAATGTGGTTTGTGAAAAATATACAACTTCATTTGAACATAACTTATGATTGGTCCATAATAGGTGTTACATTTTTTTTCAGCAAATATCAAACACGCTTTCAAAATAGTTTGGTAATGTACAACCGTAATATATTTTTTCTGCAGCATACCACAGACTGCTTGTTGTGCATTGGTTTAAATATTTCTTCTTTACAGCGAAGTTTAGAGAGTTTAAGTTTGCACTTTAGTACATGTATGTACTACTAGCGTACATACATTAATAGCCACATCCCTCGGTCAACATCATTTCTGCGATCTGTGACAATATTTTGTAATTGTTTTATTGTATTGTGTTGGAATAGAAAGCAAACAAACACTTTATTATTCGTGTAATTTAAAATGTATTCTTTCAACATACAATTCTGAAACAGAAACAGTCTGCAATTGGTAATATTATGAAAATCCATATCCAGGTTGTATTTTTGGAACCAGGTAACAATACAATCAGTCAGGTACCCTGATATTTCGGGTACCCGTGTAAACACTAACATCCACAGACCATGGGCTATCTGTGTACCACATATGATATGAATCCACTGTACCGTTCCTGAGATATCGTGTTTACAAGCTCAGCGACACACACACACACATACGCCATCATGACCGCATCAAAACCAAAAATATTAGAAAAATTAGCCGAAAAGATGCCATTCACATATAGGCCTAGTTCTCCTTCAACTGACTGACCTTCTGTATTCACCCGCCCTGTTGGTCCTGCAGATCTAGACGCAGCAAGTTTCTGAGCTGTTCGTCTTTCTTCCTGGACTTCTGACGGGTCATCCACCTGCTTAGCAGCCTTATCCGCATCAAACCTATCCCACCTATCATAGTCATATGACTTAATTCTATCCTTGGAAGGCTGGTAAGTGGCTGAGGGTGTCTCCTACAAGTAAAAATGTGCACAATAATCAACAACATTATCATAGCAAGTATGATGCAAAACAGACTTACAGTTGTTCATGTATCATATTTGAATTTTTTTACATTATGCCCCACCAACTCATTAATATGCATGGTATCACCACCAAAACCAATCAGGCACATCCACAGACCATGGGCTATCTCTGTACTACATATGACTTGAATCAAGTTTATTATTCTTGAGATAGCGTGTTCACAAGATCTTTTCAGCAACATCATTTTAAGCCCCGCCCACTATGCATAGAAATGAAATTCAACGTTTTTATATCATGAACATGTACACACTGGCTAACATCATAATTATATCCAATATGAAACAAAACAGGCATGTGATTGTTAAAATATGAGCATTTAAAGACTTTAACATTAAGCCCCGCCTACTCATTAATATGCATGATACCACCACCAAAAAAATAGGGCACACCTACCGACCATCTACAGACCAACTTAACCTAACTCTATTTAATTTCAAGGAATGATAATTTAAGGAGCACTAAACTGAAAAGTGAGGGCACATGTTTAGAAGGTCCCCCGAAAATGAAGTGCTTATCTAGCTCGCAACGGTATAATAATTTTCTGGTTAATATAATTATTCAAATGACCTTTGCCCTCACGTTGTCTGTGGGCTATGGAGGTATAAAGTTTATTGATCTATTGTGGATGATATATTTCTAAAATTCGCAAAAACAAGCGCCCTCACTTTTTGGTCTAGTGCTCCTTTAATTTGACATTAAATTGTAAAAGTAGTGAATTTCTTGTAAAGCATTTAGAATATACCCCCAGGATTATAAATTGATATCAAATTGTACAAATAGTGCATGTCACAAAACAAATATCAAATTGTACAAATAATGAACTTCCAGAATCTTATATCTAATAGTACAAATGAAAAATTTCATGCAAAGCATTTAAAACTATAATTTTAGCTCTCTGTAGAGCACATACTTCTGCCCCATATTCATTCCCCATCCGGAATATAATCTACCCAAGGCCCACCAAGTTATATTCCCAAACAATCTCTTTCTCACTGTTGATCTGTAGTGCCATTGCATTCTAAACACTATAAGATCTACCCTCTGATCATTGATTTCATTGTTGTCAGTTTTATTCAGGCTAAGCATTCATTGTTTGAGTTTTCTTCAGCCAAGATTCACATTCCATCACGTTCCATTCATGCAGGAATCCAATTGTTTTGATTTTCTCTGATACCAGAAACCACTTGATTTCTTTTCAGGGTATGAATTCACTGTTAGCACATTCCATTGGAAAGTACCTTAACCTAAAACAGACTACCCATCCATTTCTTCCCCTCCCCTGTTCCAATATTTTAATCACTTCTTCCTTAAGTGATAACAAAACCATGCAACAAATTCAAACAACATCCAATCATCAGTCCATGAGATATATTGATGACAGACAATTTACCCCAAAACATCCCCACCCTTCAATTTCTGCCCTTCTCCTGTTCCAATGACACAAATTATTATGCAGTGACAAAACCACACACCAAATTTAATTAAAATCCAATCATCCATCTTGGGATATGTTGATAAACAGATAAACAGACAAATGGACAAACACAAGCAAAAACATAACCTCTGCCCAACTTCATTGGTGGAGGTAAAAATACCATAGGATTAAAATATGATATCAAATTGTACATATAGTGAACTTAAAGCAACAGTTAGAAAATGCTGTTAATTATCACATGTCACAATTATGGTGAAGTTCAAATAAAATCAATTTGAAAAACACATGTAATAACCTTTTTGCCACTTGTGTCAATGGTGACTGGTTTACGGATGGGACATAATTCATCATCACCCTCTCCTCTTTCAGGGGTACCCTTGACTACTCCATCTTTCTCCTGGACGGCATCCATCCATGTCTAGCAAGGAAATAAAAAGGAATTGATGAATGAGAACAAACCATACAAATCTCCTCATAGCTGATAACACACCTTCTTCCCTCTGTCCCATATGCTATCCCACCCTGTTCTACATACCATCTAACTCGACATCCCACCCAACGTACTACATGCCATAACACCTGAAATCCTGATAACATTCCACTACATGCCATTCGAACTTGTCCTACATGCCACCCTACCCTGTCCCAAATGCTAATCCTCATGTCCCAAATGCCATCCCACCCTGTCCCAACACATGCCATCCCACCCTGTCCCAACACATGCTATCCCACCATGTCCCAAATGCCATCCCACCCTGTCCCAACACATGCTATTCCACCCTGTACCACATGCCATCCCACCCTGCCCCAACACATGACATTCCACCCTGCCCCAACACATGATATCCCACCCTGTCCCAAATGTCATCCAACCTGTCCCACATGTCATCCCACCTTTAGCCTAATTCCCCCATCTACAAAAAATTATGAATTTGTTTACCCAACCTAATTTCCTCCAACATCAATCTATCCCAAATCCTCATACTCCTCCTCCTTTCTACCATAATCAATGTTCTCCACCCACTTAAAACAAATACCCATTACAACCCACCTATCTCTATCTACAAATGCCCTTTACAACCCACCTACCTCTATCTACAAATACCCTTTACAACCCACCTACCTCTATCAACAAATACCCTTTACAACCCACCTACCTCTATCTACAAATACCCTTTACAACCCACCTACCCCTATCTACAAATACCCTTTACAACCCACCTACCTCTATCTACAAATACAACCCACCCTTTACAACCCACCTACCTCTATCAACAAATACCCTTTACAACCCACCTACCTCTACCTACAAATACCCTTTACAACCCACCTACCTCTATCAACAAATACCCTTTACAACCCACCTACCTCTATCTACAAATACCCTTTACACCCCATCTACCTCTATCTACAAATACCCTTTACAACCCACCTACCTCTATCTACAAATACCCTTTACAACCCACCTACCTCTATCTACAAATACCCATTACAACCCACCTACCTCTATCAACAAATATCCTTTACAACCCATCTACCTCTATCTACAAATACCCTTTACAACCCACCTACCTCTATCTACAAATACCCTTTACAACCCACCTACCTCTATCAACAAATACCCTTTACAACCCACCTACCTCTATCTACAAATACCCTTTACACCCCATCTACCTCTATCTACAAATACCCTTTACAACCCACCTACCTCTATCAACAAATACCCTTTACAACCCACCTACCTCTATCTACAAATACCCTTTACAACCCACCTACCTCTATCTACAAATACCCTTTACAACCCACCTACCTCTATCAACAAATACCCTTTACAACCCACCTACCTCTACCTACAAATACCCTTTACAACCCACCTACCTCTATCAACAAATACCCTTTACAACCCACCTACCTCTATCTACAAATACCCTTTACACCCCATCTACCTCTATCTACAAATACCCTTTACAACCCACCTACCTCTATCTACAAATACCCTTTACAACCCACCTACCTCTATCTACAAATACCCATTACAACCCACCTACCTCTATCAACAAATATCCTTTACAACCCATCTACCTCTATCTACAAATACCCTTTACAACCCACCTACCTCTATCTACAAATACCCTTTACAACCCACCTACCTCTATCTACAATACCCATTACAACCCACCTACCTCTATCAACAAATATCCTTTACAACCCATCTACCTCTATCTACAAATACCCTTTACAACCCACCTACCTCTATCTACAAATACCCAATATAACCCACCTACCTCTATCAACAAATATCCTTTACAACCCATCTACCTCTTATCTACAAATACCCTTTACAACCCACCTACCTTTATCTACAAATACCCTTTACAACCCACCTACCTCTATCTACAAATACCCATTACAACCCACCTACCTCTATCAACAAATATCCTTTACAACCCATCTACCTCTATCTACAAATACCCATTACAAGCCACCAACCTCTATCTACAAATATCCTTTACAACCCACCTCTATTTATCAACACCAATTACAACCCACCTTTATCAACAAACCCACCATCTACCTCTATCTACAAATACCCTTTACAACCCACCTACCTCTATCTACAAATACCCTTTACAACCCATCCATCTACTTCTACATCAACAAACCTACCTTTATCTATTTTACAACCCACCTACCTCTATCTACAAATACCCTTTACAACCCACCTACTTCTATCAACAAACACCCTTTACAACCCACCTACCTCTATCTACAAATATCCTTTACAACCCACCTACCTCTATCTACAAATACCCATTACAACCCACCTACCTCTATCAACAAATACCCTTTACAACCCACCTACCTCTATCTACAAATACCCATTACAACCCACCTACCTCTATCAACAAATGCCCTTTACAACCCACCTACCTCTATCTACAAATACCCTTTACAACCCACCTACTTCTATCAACAAACACCCTTTACAACCCATCTACTTCTATCAAGAAACACCCTTTACAACCCACCTACCTCTACCTACAAATACCCTTTACAACCCACCTACCTCTATCAACAAATACCCTTTACAACCCACCTACCTCTATCTACAAATACCCTTTACTACCCACCTACTTCTATCAACAAACACCCTTTACAACCCATCTACCTCTATCAACAAATACCCTTTACAACCCACCTACCTCTATCTACAAATACCCTTTACAACCCACCTACCTCTATCTACAAATACCCTTTACAACCCACCTACCTCTATCTACAAATACCCTTTACAACCCACCTTTCTCTATCTACAAATACCCTTTACAAGCCACCTACCTCTATCTACAAATATCCTTTACAACCCACCTACCTCTATCTACAAATACCCTTTACAACCCACCTACCTCTATCTACAAATACCCTTTACAACCCACCTACCTCTATCAACAAATACCCTTTACAACCCACCTACCTCTATCAACAAATACCCTTTACAACCCACCTACCTCTATCAACTTAAACATAGAATCTAGAAAGGATTCAAACACTACCTCGAGATCTGATTTCATTTCCTGCTTTTCCTCTTGCTGAAGGTCGTGCAAGCTTGCTGCCGGCTCGTCCTTCCGTAATATTTTGCTAAAGATGCCAAAAATAGACACAGACAAAAGATAACGAACAAATAGTCAATCAATTTGGCAACCAAAAGGGAAAAAACACTTAATGCAGCAAACTATTTGTTTTGAAAGTGGCAAAATTGATGGAGGCAGGAGAGTCATTTTGGTATTTTTTCTTCTTCAAATAATAATTGACCTTTTTTGCCTGCGAAAGTGATTAAACTGAATTGTTTGTGAATCTTAGATAACAACTGGGTAGTGTCCTAATGATGACACTGTAGTGGGTTCTGCCGATTCACTGATATGTTTAACAAAATATTACTTGCAAAACAGTAAGAATTTTAAGCCAACTATACAGACTTAGTACTGTAGGTCTGTGTAAGAGTTGTAAGCCTGATGTCCGTCATTCTCGTCTGCAAGTGCTTCAAATTAAAAAGGAACGACTTCACCTTCCCTATGAGAATGTTCTTCATTTATTTGCAAATCATTTTAATCATACCTTGAAATTGAAAATGGCAAATTAAGAGCTGAATAGCCTAAAAACTTTTGTTATCCGACGCTATTTGTACATGGTAAGTTATATATGTGATGCATTGTTTACAATCAGCAGTCCCATAAATAATGTAGCAAACAGTTATGACGTCACAAATCCCTTTCAATTTTTTCTTCGGAGCAAGCAATCATTGATCAATTTCTTAGTCCTTTTTCATCATGAAAATGGACTTATTCCAGGATTTCTTGACGGATTATTTTAGGGATATGAAAAACCTATATCAGGATAAATCTCAATGTTTTTAGAAGGCATGGCAGGGCCCCTTTAAAAAGTTTTGCTGAATATTTTAGAGTTTCCAGAAAATAGTGACCTACCTTTTCACTCTGGTGCCCTTTTGTTTAACATGTAACCCTTTTATGTTTATCATGTCACCCTTTTATGTTTATCATGTCACCCTTTTTGTTTGTCATGTAACCCTTTTATGTTTATCATGTAACCCTTTTATGTTTATCATGTCACCCTTTTATGTTTATCATGTAAGCTTTTGTTTATCATGTAATCCTTTTGTTTATCATGTAACCCTTTTATGTTTATCATGTAATCATTTTGTGTTTTCATGTAACCCTTTTACGTTGATCATGTAACCCTTTTGATGATTGTAATCTTTTATGTTGATCATGTAACCCATTTATGTTGAATATGTAACCCTTTAATGTTTATCATGTAACCCTTTTATGTTTATCATGTAACCCTCTTGTTTATCATGTAACCCTTTAATGTTGATCATGTAACCCTTTTATGTTTATCATGTAACCCTTTTATGTTTATCATGTAACCCGTTTATGTTTATCATGTAACCCTTTAATGTTTATCATGTAATCCTGTTATGTTTATCATGTAACCCTTTTGTGTTTATCATGTAATCCTGTTAGGTTTATCATGTAACCCTTTTATGTTTATCATGTAACCCTTTTGATTATCATGTAACCCTTTTATGTTTATCATGTAAAGAAACACAGAAAAAAGTGATACTTTACCTCTTTGGGTCAAGTTGCATAAGTCTGTTTTCACAATGATTGATTAAATCAGGATAAAAACCTTCTTTTCCCGACCTGTTGGATACAAACAAAATAACACATGATTACTTTTAGGCTTAGACCCGAGCAACTGTATTGGCACGCAAGAAAGGAATATTTTTCATGCACTCACTGTCCACCATCTGTGTACCTACCATCCTCCATCCAACCCAGCTTAACACTTGTACCCCTAACTTAACACTTGTACCCCCACCTACACTTTCTATTCCACATATCAACCTTCTACTCAGTCCACCCAGATTTTACTCATTTACCTACCCTCTGCTACCTCACTTACCCATTATTCTCTATGATACTGACTATACCCTTGGGCTACTTGCCCCCTAACCACCCAACTCACTTCCCTCTCTCCACTACACCATCTCTTTACTTCCTTCCTTCTGATAACTTCCCATGAACAAAGAACACAACACCATGAACTTTTACCTGATCAATTACCTAATTAAAAACATACTCAACTTGATTCTTTCTTACAAAATCAGATAAGGCTTTACCAACCAGATAAGGCTTTCCCAATCAGATAAGGCTTTCCCAATCAGATAAGGCTTTCCCAATCAGATAAGGCTTTACCAATCAGATAAGGTTTTACCAATCAGATGAGGTTTTACCAATCAGATAAGGCTATACCAATCAGATAAGGCTTTATCAATCAGATAAGGCTTTACCAATCAGATAAGGCTATATCAATCAGATAAGGCTTTCCCAATCAGATAAGGCTTTCCCAATCACATAAGGCTTTCCCAATCAGATAAGGTTTTACCAATCAGATAAGGCTTTCCCAATCAGATAAGGCTTTCCCAATCAGATAAAGCTTTCCCAATCAGATCAGGCTTTCCCAATCAGATAAGGCTATACCAATCAGATAAGGCTTTACCAATCAGTTAAGGCTTTCCCAATCAGATAAGGCTTTTCCAATCAGATAAGGCTTTCCCAATCAGATAAGGCTATATCAATCAGATAAGGCTTTACCAATCCCTGAGTGAAAACTTGATGTAGAGCCTTTATTTGAAGGTAATCCTAAATATTTTGTTTCTATTGGTTCAATTTCTAGAAATCTTGATTTCCAGTTCTATTGAGATTTGAGACTGATTTGAATGATTTTTCTTTCATGCCAGACAAAATATTTTCATTTTTCATGAAATTTGCTTCAATTTTCAAAAAAATTTCCATCATTTTCGAAAAGTTTTTTTTCATTTTTGGGAATTTATTTTCAGTTTTCATGAGATCTGCTTCTATTTTTGGCAAAATTCCCTCATTTTCGAAGTTTTCTTCATTTTCATAAATTTATTTTGTTTTCACGAAATTTGCTTCAATTCTCGTGTAATTTTCTTCATTTTCGAGATATCTTGTTCATTTTGGGGTAATTTCCACCAATTCTCGTAAAATTTTCCTCAATTATCGTGAAATTGTCTTTATTTTTGGGAAAGTTCAATAATTTGCAGGAAATTTCCATCATTTTCATGAAATTTGCTTTGATTTCATGAAATTTGCATCAATTTTTGTGAAATGTCCTTCATTTTCTGAAGTTTTTCTTCATTTTCGAAAAATTTGCATCAATTCTCGTAAAAATAACTTTGAATTTTTGTGAAATCTCCTTTATTTTGGGAAAGTTGTCTTCATCTTTGGGAAATTTTAATAAATTTCTTTCATTTTGGGGAAATTTTCTTTATTTTTGTGAAATTTGCTTCAATTTTCGTCAAGTGTCCTCAATAAATTTTTCGGGAAATTTTACCCCAATTTCCAATAATTTTATGACCCCCCTACAAATAGTTTTGCCTTGATAAGAGACTCCTACATTTTTGTTGGTTTTGCTGGGACAAAAATCAAATCTCTTCTCCCCCCCCCCTTCTGACAAATATCATCCTACGCCACTGTCGATAGAAAGGTAGAGACAAAGATTTGGGCAGAGTTGATGGATTACACATTTCCTTTATATCAGGGGTCAGTGGTGGTGATAGGAGAAAACTGGGGGTCATTTTCCTCCCAAGCGATCACTTTTCCCCCAACTTACTGCCATGAAAAAATTGTATCCAGGCAACATATTTTGTCCAATCTATCTATGCCCCCAATTTTTTTTGTTGTTGTATCAGAGCAACATATTTTGTCCAATCAATAGCCCCCTTCCCCCGAGACACAAATCCTAGTGCCACCCTTGATCAGGGTATCCGTAGATAGATATCATCATACAATCAGGATTTTCCTAGTGAGGAGATAATAACATACCTGAGAGCTTTTAAGATTTTCTCAACCTCTTTGACGTTGATACATTTGGTGATGTAGCCATAATCCATGTGTTCCACAGGAACGTCAGCCACCTTTCCACCAGAAGACCTTAAAATATTCTGGGCTAAGTTTGAATCCATTGTATAGCCTTTGAAAAAAAAGAGTGTGTACTGTCAATCAACTTGTAATAAACACATATCTTCAAGGGCGGCGGGACATATTTTTGATTCGGGAGTAAAATTGTTGATGTTTATTATTACATATAGATAATCGATATGCTGCCTTGGCGGCACTGCACATGCACAGCATGCGCCCAACAGGCGTGGGGTCCAGGGGCTCACCTAGGGCTCTGGTAGGGTCCAGGGTGAAGTCCTGGTAGGGGTCCAGGAGGCATCCCAGGAATTTAAAGTCCAAAAACCTGTTGGGAGTTGAAATATTACGTTTTATTTTGGAAAATTGATATGAATTAGCACAAGTCGACTGGAGAATCACCCAGAATCCATGACAAAGAATGTATCCATCCATCAGGATCCATCAGCTGTTGTTTTTTGAGTTAATGTATTTTTACAGATAAAATACCTGTGAAGGCTACGATAATACAAGTTTACTATAGCCATTAGCATTGTACATTTTAACATGGTAAGCAGTTGTACTGCCCTTACAAACAATGATGGGTGTTTGGGAAGGCCTGAAACAACCGGCCTGGGTTGACTTTGAAAGGTTTCATACCAAAGGCTAAAAAAACTTTTCGCAGTCTGAACATTATTGGAAGGACGAACCCCTAACTTGATTTGAAGAAGGTTGGGTGCATGATTTGTTGAAGATATTAATACGTTCGAAAGCTCTGCGTCTTTTCGGCATAGAGTCTGGGATTTTAGCTATGATCATACTAAACCTGCCTCAGAATAAAGACAGGTATTTTACAAATGCGGTTAAGGTTATAAAGTTTTTAAAGAATTTAGCAAAACATGCATCATTAAAAAATAATATATATATTTTTTTTCTTCTTCTGATGAGGGGGTGAGGTGGGACAAATTAGGGCTGAGCCCAAGAGGGGTGGGGCGGGCCTAAAGCAGCAAAGCTTGGCCACTGAAGAAGTAGAAATAACCCTTCATGCCTAAAAAATTAAATGTTTTTTAATCTTGTCAGAGCCCTGGCTGTAAACAACAAAATTTGAGGTTTTTCCTATGCAGCCTAACACTAATGACCCCTAGGCAATAGTTGCCATTTGGAGTGTGGCCTATAGACAACACTCAAGAAAACATTTTGGCAGGTTTACAGACATTGATTGATCTAATGAGTGCATGTAGGGGTTGTTGAATAGGCAAGTCAACGAAAAGAGGTAGGCCTCAGTGGATGAAAACCACATAGACGACCCTACAGTGATACTGAAAACAACGACCAACATCAATAACCGAGGGTGCACCTATTTACATGGAACTGTAGCTGAATTGGAGGAGCTTGCTGCCTGGAGGAGGAAGCACGACTAAGATGATCGACAAAGCTGTTTCTTTAAAGGCTGCAGTGGTTGGTAGAACAACAGCTGATGGTAAGTTGTTCTAAATACGGATGGAGCGTGGGTAAAGGAGTATTTGTATGCTTCCGTTGATAAAAGTAGGGGTCTTGGTATTTCAGCTGGTGATCATGGCGTGAGATGTAGGAGGCAGGTACGATACAAGAAGGAAAGTTGATGTTAACAAACTGGTACTATAACTTATAGTACATTGCTGACTGTGCCAGTAGACGTCCAACATGAAGGGGAACAAACTGGTACTATAACTTATAGTACATTGCTGACTGTGCCAGTAGACGTCCAACATGAAGGGAATCCTAGCCAAACTTGGTAAACATAGGTGTGACATCCTTTTATAATCAGCACAAAACGTGCACCGGCTCTCTGAACTTGCTCAAGTTTATCCACTAGTGTTGTAGTATAGGGAATGCAAACTTGCTCAAGCTTCTTCACTGGTGTTGTAGTATAGGGATTGCAAACTTGCTCATGCTTATCCAATAGTGTTGTAGTATAGAGATTGCAAGCTTCTGCAGCATATTCGAGGCGAGGACGGACAAGGGATTCATATGCTTTCTGTTTGACAGCTCTGGAACAAGGTGTTAATGTTCTGCGTAATAGGCTGAGAGTCCCGTTAGACTTTTGGATAATATTTTGGCATTGTGCATTCCATCAAAGATCACTGGCTATGGAGACACCCAGATAGTCATGAAATGCTCAACTCTGTGGAGAGGAGCTGCCCGAAGATGGAATATGGTAAAGGCTAGGGGTTCTATCTGCCAAGGTGTTAATATCTTCTTAGAGGATCAGGTGATTGTTTCTGTTATGTATTTCATGGTACAGTGTGCTGTCATCAGTAAAGAGCCTTAAATCTGATCTGATGTGCTCTTGGATATCAGTATCTGTGGTACACACTGTGCAGTGCTCCATGTTTCTAGTGATTATATGTGCTATGCTAATTTATCTGCACAATTATTTAATAAGATATTCCATTTGTAAATCAATCTTGCACGCAACTCAATTTGAATATTTTTGCTTATCGTGAAAAGACCATCAAGTGAGCACCCGTGAAAGGTTTTTGTACTCTTTAATTTAATTGTGTTCACCAGTGTGATGCGATAGATGTACATAAACTTACACAAATACGCAGTTAGTCATTTTATACCCAGTGGACAAGCAGTACTGTTGAAAGGAGAAAATATTTCGCACAACTTTTCAATAAAAATGCTATTTTGTTACGGTTTTAGGATGTTTAAGTTAATTTAGGTAAGATCATAGTATTGTCTAACAATATTTTAAACAGTAAGTCAATTTTTGAACCTTTTCATGAATGAATTCTTTATCATTTTTGAGACATGTAAATTGGAGTGTTTTGTTCTAGCCTAGGCCATTTTAATTTGCCGTTGGTTGCATAGGGTATGCTCCCTGGCTAGTTCTTGATAGCCTTCATATTGCAACTTCAGCCTTTTGTTAAATATGTGTGTAGGTAGGCCTATCATTTCCATTATTAAATAGATTTTTGGTGCACATTTTCAGGACATTGCCACACATTTTCTAGACAGGCATACATTTTTGAGTTCAAAAATTATCTTCTGCGCAAACTAGGCCTATGCAGTCTCCAGACTGCATAGTTTGCAAAGTGTGCGCAGAAGATAAATTTTGGGCACACAAATGTGCGCCTATGTCTAGAAAATGTGTGGCAATGTCCTGAAAATGTGCACCAATAATCATCTATTTATAGTGGAAATAATACACAAATATTTAAAAGGCTGAAGTTGCAATACAAAGTTTTCCTGTGTTTAGGCTATCAAGAACTTGACTTTACAAAACAATTTCAATAAAAACTTACAATTTTTTGAAAGATGTGCACCTAGAATCCAAAGTGAGCACCTAGAATTACAACTGTGCACCAAAATCATGAAAATAACTAACAAATTAGCACAAAAGATCTTCCGCGCTAACGTTAGAAACAAACTATGCAATCTGATGCAGTCTGTGGGTATGGTGGTGATTGACATTTGTTTGGAGCGTGATTGTAAGATGGTGGAGTGAAAACGGACTGGAAATGCTGCCTGAAGTTTTGGAGACAAAAATACGGATATCTAACATCTAAGGCCACAAATCATTGGCGAAAAATCATTGGCGGAAACTAACAGCCACCGCCCTAAAAACTAAAACGAATGACAACTTACTTGTACAGAACGAATGGCAATACTTTTTCTATGCAAAAAAAAAAAAATTACTTAACCGAATGACAGCGAGGGTCAAAACGAATGACAACTTAATATAACCCTAAATTACCTAGGCCTAACCCTATTTAGTAGACACGATCGCTAATACATAACCTCTTCTACAGTACAGTGGTCACAAAAGTTTGTTTGTTGGTTTGATAAGGGCTTAACTGCACCACAACAACGAAGGTCAAATTGTGCCTGAGAGGTCAGATCATTCTAGAGGTAGGAAGAAAAGGAAACAGGGGGAGAATGAGAGAAATTCAAGAACAAAAGGTCAGAAAGCTGTGATCGAGAGGGGAGGTGCATGGTTGAAACAAAAACACAGTAGAGAGGGGTGGAAGAGGAGAAATAAAGATGGTTGTAGAGGGAGGCATGATGAAGGAAGGAGATAATTTTATCCGGAGGATTTTTCTGGAAGAACTCAGCAATTGAGTTGTGGGGAGCGAGGGAAGCTCTGGGAAGGTTGTACAGGGGGCAAGCAAGGAGAACATGATGGATTGTGAGAGTGCCGTGGCAACTGTTGCAGAGGGGTTGGGGGGGAGCCAATAAGGAGGTGGGAGTGAGTGAGGTGGGTGTGAACAATATAAGACGGGTAATATGAATGTTGTCGATACGAGAGAGGTTGTTGATGGTGGATTTGATCGGAATTGTGGGCTGGATGACATGGAGTTTGTTATCAATTTGGAAGTTCCGTGAGGTTTGCCAGCGGTCACGAACAATGGAAGCGATAAGCGGTTTGATGTCAGAGAGGGTTTTGGGAAAAGGGGTAGGGAGGTTGAGGGCAAGCTTAGCGGCTGCATCATCCCTGTCATTGCCAGGCATGCCAACATGGCTGGGTATCCAGAAGAAAAGCCCAGCCATGTTAGCATCGCTGGCAATGACAGGGCTGATGCAGCCGCTAAGATTGCCCTCAACCAACACCCTCAACGTTTGCCTAATGTAACCAAACTAACATAAAGCTGAACAACTTTTTTCAACTTACGTTTTGGTAGATTTCCCGAATTCCTGTAAAAAAAGATACAAATTTTCAAGAAGAAATTCAGTGTCTTGTGCACAGGATGTTAGCGTTGCAACTAATATTGCAAACACTCTCGTATAACATGAAAGAGGGGTTAAAACGGGCACGGATACAACAAAAACCACACTGCCTGTTTGTTACAAGATGCAACAATTGCACACTATTATAATTATTCAAATTGATCTACCTCAACGCCCTCGTACTTTTGTTAATATTAATACATACAAATTGTACACTCCAATATAACACGCACATTGATGCGTTCATATGCTCAAGGTTACACAGGCAATGCAGATACGCACTCAAATTATGTCAATTATTTCTTTACGCGAGCGTCCTACTTTCTTATTGGTTGAGAAAAATGCTTGTGTATCATATTTTTGTCAAGACGCTCACAGAAAATGTCAAAACTTTATTTTTGAACAAAAAATGTGTATCCTTTTAGAAAAGCAATTGAGTTATTACAATATTTACAAGGTGTAAAACCAAATCAAGTTTCCATGTGCTGATTTTCATGTTAGAATATGCAAGTCTTCATAGGCCTACCGAAAATCAAGTTGCCCAGATTTCCTGGGCAACTTTTTTAAAAACTCATATTGCAGCCCATTGACTTTGCTTAAGCAAGTAAATTTTGTATGTATGTAATCGAGCGAATAAGTTGGAGTATGAAGATTCGTGCTAACATTAAACCCTATTTTGTCATTCGTATTAAAACTCATTTGTCATTCACTTTGCAAAATGAACTGTCATTCGGATTTTTCAGAACGTTTGTGTGTAATGTACTGTACTTGTCAGTTGTATGACTCACCCCTACTACCCCCGTAAATGTCAGTCAAAGATGAGTCATTAACATATGAAAAAGTGACTCACATGTGCATCATTGTACAAAATTGTCAGTCACCAAAGTGACTCAGTGGTGAGTCAATTTACTTCAGACCCATTGACTTTGTACAGAGATGAGTGATTTTGGGCAAGTCATTGCACAATAAATGTCAGTTACCTGAGTGACTGAGGTGTGCGTCAATATATGTTTTGACCACCCACTTTGGTGCAATGACTCACCTTGTCTGGAAGTGTAGGGGTGAGTCACACAATTGACAAGTGCATAATGTATTTTGTCTTTCGTTTAGTCTCGCCCCTCCCCCCCCCCTTCCCTTCTTCTCCCCTCTAAATTGCAAGTCTTTTTTTTAGAAGGGTTTCAGCCCTGCATTGACCCGAGTACTCCCCGTAGTATAATACCGTCAGACTGATGCCAGCCGTGTTAGTATGGCTGACGTTGGTGATGGCTGGCCATCAGAGCTAGGGTACTACAAAATCCTATACCCTCCTGTACTGTTTTAAGCGAGGTGTTAAAAGTATAGGAAAATCTCAGTTTTAAGATCTTTATGAAAATGAAACAATTTCACCTATTTTTTCGCCCACATTGATTAGAATCGATGTTTGAAGCCAATCCATGTCTCCAAAAACTGTTTTTAAGGTGATCTTAGTTACTTTTATTGAAGTATTAAAACTACTTTTCCTTCTGTAAAAATGGTCTGACGAGCTCTCTAAAGTACGTTCAAAGTTCAAAACACTGCTAGCAAGGCTATAACATTTTAGTAGGGGTAATATGGTTTCCATAATTTGAAGAAAAAATTAAGATAATACTTATAAAGTACAATTACATGATCTAAACATTTCTTTTTGATTTATTTGTTTGTTTTTTTACCAAAACTATTTAATAAACTTTATGAAAGAAAAAAAATGTCAGCAAAAAATCAACTTGCAGTTTAATGGAACATTCTAAAACTTATTTTTACAGAGGGGTTGGGGACATTGAATAATTAATCACGGGTAAAACGTCGAGAAAGGTTGTTGATGGTGGACTTGATCGGGATTGTGGGCTGGATAACAGTTTGCTGTAGCATACAGCAATATGCATTCTTCAGTAGGTTTACTTTTCCTGCGTTTGTGGCAACCCCAGCCTTTGAGTCCCCTCTATTTTCTGTATAAACAAATATTTCATTATATATATAAACTGTTTTATAAAAAGAAAGCATCCCTTTCTTAAGCTAGTCTTAGTCCCAGCAGGACCTTGTGCAAGATATATGTAACTTTTCTTTTGACATTTAGTGTACCAAGTAAAGACAAAATTGTGTGTGGATGTATATATAAACAGTATATTTATAGGCCCCTATATATAAATATGGAAAACTTATTATCTAAATAAACTGAACCAAAATAGCAATGCTCAGAGTAGGGCCTAGAGTTTCATCAAACCACCATTCTAGTTTCTACACAGACCTAGTCGTCGTAGCTGAATAAGTAACACAATGACTAACAAAATGACCACCAAAATATGAATCCTGGAGAACTTTATCCTGCCGTGGTGCTTATAGGTAAAGATTTTGGATTTTTTTTTGTTGAAAAGTGTACCATTTAGACCCAAAAAGTAAGTTTTTTTTCTAATCATCAATTTTCTACAGCATGTGAATTTAACAAAAACATAGGAAATGTACCTAGCCTAATCTATAATAACAACCCTCATACCTGATATGGCAATCCCAATGTCAACCAGTAGGCCTATTTAAGGATTAACCCATATAAATAAATAATTAACTAGTGTAGGCCTAATAGTTAATCATAATTTTCTAACCCTAACCGAACTAGTAACTGGAGTCTGGACCGAAGCACTTTAGAGGGGGCCTAGCCACAGTCCTCACTACACTAACTAGGCCTAGTACTCAGTAGGCATATGTCTACACTGTTGTACTAAGTTGTAGTGTGTAACAGTAGGCCTAGGCCTACACTCTTTACTGTACCAACGTTAAGTTAGGCTAACTTCTCTAACGGTACGATAGGGACTGAAGTCCACTAACAAAAAGATGACAAGTAACATTTACTATCTGC